>PVJX010002016.1:0-52805 GCA_004027295.1 Dolichotis patagonum
CATTTGGGCTGTCCCCTTCTTTTTCATTTATCCCTATTAATCTTATGTTATTTTTCTTTGCATCATCTTGCAGGTGTTGAATTGTTATTTCCTGATTCTTTGTTATTTTTAAAAGATCTTGTCTTTCCTGCTCACTGGCTGCAATCTTATCTTCGAGATCTGAAATTCTATCTTCACTTTCATTGAGGCAGTTTTTACAACTTTCAATAGAATTTTTGATTTCCTGTATATCTCTTTGAATCTGCTTTATGCATTCTGTTTGTTTCTTATATTGTTCATTCAGGGATTCTATCTGTTTGCTTTGTTCCTCTAATTTTTTAGCTGTGTTTTCACTAGATGCGTTCACTATTGCTTTCACTATTTTTATCAGTTCTTTTTTTACCTGGGCAAGTATTTCTAATTTGAATTTCTCCATAGCTTTCCCTGTTTGCATATTTATTTCATTTGATATCATTTCAGACATTTTAGGTGTATGGCTTCTTTTTTCTTCTATGTACACGGCTTCTACGCTTTCTTGGGGAGGGCTAGGCTTTGAGCCTGCCTTTCTGCCTTTTGTTCTTTCCTTTTGTCATTTTTCTATATCTCCTTACTTTGAGTGGTGTTCCAAAGCTTTCTCTGCATGTGTGGCGAATTACCTCTTACACCCTCAGTTCCTGGAGGGGCAGTGGCTCCCCCACAGGCTCTTGGCTTCCTCACAGGGTCCTAACTCCCCTCTGTGGGCTCCTGGCTCCCTAAGTTGTAAGGCGAATGCTGGGTGTGCTCACCCCGGAGCCTGTGGAATCTCAGGCAGGCCAGGCCACCGTGCTTTGTCCCAGGCAGGTCTCCAGGAGGTTCCCTGTGAGTGAAAGGTGGGCCTACAGGTCCCAAAGAGTCAGGCCAAAATGTTGGTTTCTGCAAAGTTCCCGGTCCCAAACAGACCTGGCCAAGATGCCAGTCTCCACAATATTCCCAATCCAAACAGCCCGTGCCACTCTGCGGGTCCAAGAGGTTCGGGTCCCAAAGAGACAGGCCGAGATGCTGGTCTCTGGGAGACTTCCTGGGGGTGAAGGGCGGGGCTACAGGCCCAAACAGACCTGGCCCAGATGCCGGTCTCCGGGCAGTTCCCTGAGGATGAAGGGCGGGCCTACCAGTCCCAAACAGTCGCACTGAGATGCAGGTCTGTGCAGACTTTCAATCCAAACAGCCCGGGCCACTCTGCGGGTCCGAGACGTTCGGGTCCCAAAGAGGCCGTGATGCCGGTCTCTGGGAGCTCACTTGAGATTCTTTGTTGCCAGTCCATAGTATACTCTGAAGGAATGTTGTAGTAACTAATTTGCCTTCAATCTTTAATGCCTTTCAGGTGGCTAATACTTTGTATTTACCATAAAAATGTATTTGTAGTAGAAAACTTTAATAGTTTTGGTTGTTTATGATTTTCTTCATTAGTGATGTGTTTTTTTGCAAACATAAAACCAAAAATGGCTAACAGGTGTGAGATGGAAAACATAAACGTTAACTTTAGAAAATTTATGGCAGGGATTTCAGCAATCATTTCATATATTTATTTAAAAGTTTTTGTTTTGTTTTATCTCCCCCTGCATTGAATGCAGAGCCTTCATATGGATCCACATCCCTAACCCTTTACGTATATTTTTATATCGTTTATATACTTTTAATTTTCACTTATTTTTTGAGACAGAATCTTGCTAAGTTGTCCAGGTTGGGCTCAAACTTGCAGCCCTCCTGCCTCAACTACCCAGAGTGCTGGGATCACAGGCGTGCACAACCACGCCCGGCTCGGTCTTTTCTTTTTAGACAGAGATCATGGCACAGGCGTGTAATCCTAGCTCCTCAGGAGGCTGTGGCAGGAGATGGCAAGTTCAAGGCCAGCCTGTGCAACTTTAGTGAATGCCTAGCTCAAAAAAGAGGTAGGGGCGTATCTCAGGGATAGAATGCCACTGAGTGTAGTTCCCAGAATGGGGGTGTCTAATGTGAGCATTAACATTATGATTTTAATTAATTTCAAGAGCTGTATTTCAGCAATGTCACTGATCATTTGACTTACATATGTTCTTGTCATCACTATGTTATCATACTTTTTAAAATTTTGTTACATTGTAGAAACATTAACTTTATTAAAACATTTGGAACTTTAAACTATTTTGATTTTAGAATAATTTCCTTGTGGTACTTAGATTTTAAGGCTTTTTTTTTTAACCTCGAGACTGGTTCTTGCTTTGTTGCCCAGGCTAGCCTCCAGTTTGCCTTTCTCCTGCCCTAGCCTTCTGAGTGACGGTGATTACAGGTGTGCACGCCCACACCTGGCACAGAGCTGCGTAGCAGTTACCTTTTCTCATCCATCCATGATTGTCTGCCAACGTAGTTACTGGTGCTTTATGAACCTTTCTGGTGTACAAAACATTTTACATACATTTTCCTTATTCAGTCCTCATAGCAACTTCCTTGATCGGTAGCATCACCTCTACCCTCTAAGCTCCAAGAACAAGTGACTTTCCCCAGGTTATAAATGGAGTTGATCTGCAGCTCAAAGCCACGCACCTCTCTTTCTGGACTATTATCACTCATGGTTAAGCTTTACTATGTCAACCACACTATGATCCTCTGTGTGTAATCTTTGCAAAAGTAGCAGTTTTGTCCCAGGTTTCCAAATTCATCTCATTTTAGAAATGAAATAATTTTTATGAAAGCAGTTGTTCTCAGCTGGCTGAGATTGTGACCTATCTCCCACCCTTCATCTTAGGAGTATTTGATGAAATCTAGAGAAATTGTCAGTTGTCACAGTGGTGGCAGGCAGAGGTGGATATGTTGGCATCTATTGGGTAGAGACCATAAAGCTGCTAAGCATTCTGTGGTATACAAGACAGTCTCCTGCCAAAGAATGATCTGGCCCCAAAATGTTAATAAGGGCCAAAGTTGAATATGCTTCTGGGAAAAAGAGACCATATTTCACCCTTCTTAATTTTGATATCCAAACCCTCTACTTATTCTTATATATCTTTAATATTGTCTTCCCCTCACCTAAAATACAATTAAAGTCTAGTTTAAGTGAAGGTGATTTTCTTTCACAGCAGGGTATATTTTAGTATTATTACCCAGAATGAACATTAGTGCTTCTCTAATAAATGTGTACAAATTAGAGTTTTCTGAAAAATAGTTTGTGTTCCTGGGCAGGAGGAAAAGAATTAAACCAAAACACAGTTCTTTTATTTCCAACAATATTTTTAATGATGTTTTCCTTATTTTCTAAGTTAGAATGCCAATAAAAAATACAAATGAGACTACTCGTGACTTTTGTACAGAATTTTCAGCTTTTATCTGTTTTATTTGATGCTGTACCAGTTCAGATATGTTTCTTGAGTTCTCCAGTCTGTGTATATTTGAAAAGACAAATCAGTACAGAATTCATAGCACATAGACCCTTCTGAGCTAGATCTTCCAAAGGGACATCCTGAAAATACTCCTTGGAGTTGAGGTGACGTTGTTATATAACCTAATAATTGACATGCTATTAAAGGCTTACAATAACTGATAATAAAAACGTGAGTTATATTTTATATAAACACTCACTACACATTTTTACAAAGGTTTATAATCAGGTAATAATTATATAAAGAAAACTGCTTTAGCTTCAAAACCAACTCTTATTAATAGTGTCTGTAGAGTTGGTAATGAGTACTTAACTGAAAGTTTTATTGAAGAAGATAGATTTAAACATGAAAGACAGGCTCTAACACATGAGAATTTCATTATGATTATCCCAAATCATACTTCACCATGATTAGACATATTACAGTACTAAAGTTATTAAAGCATAAGAATAGTATAATATACTCTTCATATAGCTGTCCTTGTCAATTTTATTTTTCTAACAAATGAAAAGCACAAATGTTGCTAAGTCGGTCATTCCATTTACAGTACAGTTGTTTTTAAAATGCACTAAATAAAGGGTTAAATACTGACTTTTTACTGAGAAAGGAATGGTGAAGCAAGAGATGTATGCACAATCATGCAGAAGAAAACTAAGAGATACTTAATTTCTCTTAATCCTTATGTACCAATAGATTGGCAAAATTCTGCTGAAATTTTTTGTCATTTACCATATGGGATAGATTTTTCTACATGAATAGATGTTTCTACCATTATTAATAGCATTCAAGTATTCCAAATGAAAGAATTTTTGAATTTTATATTGGGTGGACATCATTAATTATTACTTTCTGAAGTTCCCAACTTGAACGCTCATTCTGCTCAAAACACAACGAAACGTTGCAGGTTGTATTTCCCAGTACTTCACTGGGTTGTTAAATAAACTTATTGCACTGTAGAGAGATTTCTTCATCTTTGGTATTGTTGGACAGAAGTCATTTATTCCCACTTTCGCAATTGAGTTAGAATGAAGAAAGATTATCTGTCGTAGTAGGAAAAAAAGAATAGATTTAAAATACCCAGTAAATGTAAAAGGAAGATATTCTGTTTATATTCAGTATTTGTGGCATTACTTATCTATATTTTCACTTAAATATGCTTGTGTATACATATGAAGTAACTATAACTCTTCAAGCTCCTGTATTGTACAAGAAAGTGTTCCAGAAGAGGTCGTATAGCACAGAAGAGAGCCGAGACCCTGCATGCTGCCTGGTCAGCTCGTCACACTGCTTTTCCACACCCCGCCCTGTCTGCCTCACCCATACTTCAGGGTGGGCATGAGTGGGTCACAGTTAAAATTGGTATTTGTTTTGTTTTGTTTGTCCTTTTGAGACAGGCTCTCTTTGTGTAGTGCAGGCTGGCCTTGAGATCACTTTGTAGCCCAGGCTGGTCTCGAACTTGCAACAATCCTCCTGCCTCAGCCTCCTGAGT
The DNA here is from genome assembly GCA_004027295.1 of Dolichotis patagonum. NCBI lineage: Eukaryota > Metazoa > Chordata > Mammalia > Rodentia > Caviidae > Dolichotis > Dolichotis patagonum. The sequence goes on from PVJX010002016.1 coordinate 4,858, forward strand.
GCTGGGATTATAGGTGTGCACCACCACACCAGGTTCACAGTTAAAATTAAATGTATTATTTGGGGCCAGGGATTTAGCTCAGCAGCATAAGCACCAGGCTGGCAAGCGCAAGGTCATGAGTTTGATCCCTGGTACCAAAAATTACAATAAAAATAAAAAATACATTACTTTTTAAAAAATTAGATGTATTAGAAATGAACAGAGGAATGAAATTCAGTGCTGTGTGACTTCAACTCGCTGTACTAAGAGGAAGAAACATTAACTGGCACTTTTTTGTAGAAAGGAAGAGGAGTGTAGGACTGCTTTTGTGTGTGTGGTTTTACAGAAAGTCTCTTTGTCAACATCTTCAACATACATTTGTAACAACGTTAGCATTTGAATCCTTTGCGCTGATGAAGAAATGCCAATTTTAAAGGCTATGAAAATCTTTTAAATCATTACTCAAAGTATCCGAAACTTCCGTTTTCATGATCAGCCGTTCTATTCCTTTTTGGCCTTCTGTAGTAATAGTGTGATTTCCAGGAAGTGAAAGTAAGCTACTTTACTAGCAGCATTTGGAGAGGTTAAAAAGTAGGAGCCTTTTGCTGGCAGAGCTGTTCTAGGCACTGCTAAAATGTTTTTGTGTGGTGGTCACCTTTCCCCTGCTCTATCAGTCGTGGGATTTTGTGACAGATCCCTTACATGGTTCCCTTATTGCTCAGGAACACAGCAAGGTATGCTTTCCACTGCTCTGAGATGGCCGTGCGTGAAAATGTGGTGTGCATGTGGTGTACTTTGTGGCTGTTCACTGAATTGGATGCTTGTGGTGTGTGCTTATCTCTGTGCTTCTCTTCCTTAAAAAAGATGCTAACAAGAGTGCAGGGACTGTAAAAGAGATGGCAAGCTGAGACCTGAGCTGTAGAGAGCTGCAGATCAGGGAGGGGAGGCTTGAGATAGGGTAGCCCAGGATGTGCCCACATCCGACAGGGGTCCTCTGCTGCGTTTAGAACCATCAAGGACCACCAGGTTACCCCAAGATCCACGTCTGCACAGAGCCCACGCTTTGATGGCTGGGTCTCCAGTGAGCGAAACGGTTTGAAGATAAACGAGAAGGACTTCCCCAGAAGCAGAGCGCTGAGTGAGTTTAGAGCGTAATGTATAGCCGGGAGGTGAGGCTTCGCTGGAAGAAGTTGGTCACACCGGGAATGTACCCCGGAAGGCTGCATTGCCAGTCCTACCCCCTTGCTCTCCACCCTCTCTCCTTCCTGGAGGCCATGCTCTGAGCAGCCGTCCCGTGGCTACTCCTGCCACGACTGCCTTGGAGCGGGTCAGTCCATGGCCTGAAACCCCGGAGCCTGGGTCAAAATAAACCTTCTGTCGCTGAAGTCGTGTGCGTCAGGTATATTGTCCCAGCAACAGGAAGGTGACTAACACAGTACTCAGTGCCCGGTTTTATTCTCATCGTTATCTTTTTCTTATCGGGAGATAAGGTTTGTGTAGCAAGGGAAGCCGATGAGAAAAATAGATTAAGATGAAATAACATCATACAGGGGTCCCTAAATAAGAATCAAAAAGACTGAAAAACCTAGAATTATGTGCAAAATACTGTTTTCATATTCTGTGACCTTTGCCAGCAAGTTAAGAATTGTAAGACAAGAAAGGAAGAAGTTTCTAATAAGGAAGAGCAGCAAGTGACGAAATGTAAATTTTGTTTTTGTTTGCATGGTGCTGGGGATGGAACCCAGGGCCTTCTGCATTCTAGGTAAGCCCTTTACTGATGAATCCTATCTCCAGCCCAGTGCGAGCTTTTGATGCTCCAATAGTGAATTCTAGTTACTTGTAAATGTTTTAAAAAGCATACCCACTTCCAACCTAGCACTGTATTGATAGTGAAAATACCCGGATCCTGACTCTCTTGCTCTGCCCTGTGAGATGTGTCCAGAACCCAAGGACATATGACCCGGCCTTAGAAACTGTGGAAACCTGAGGTAGCTATGTTGACATCTGTGCTGTGAGTGCCTCAGCAGCTTCAGAAAGAGAAAGTGGATATTGAAGCCTGAGGGGGGGGGGGCAGCTTTTGGGGTCCATTTTCCTGATGCTGTCCTGTCAGCAGCTCGTGCAGCCTGGGAAGTCGTGATGTCTGAATTACCCTTGAGGCTTGCTTGGTCTTTGAAAAATACTAAATATGTTTGTATCCAAAAAAAAAAAAAAGTGTATCTATCAGATGCAAGTACAATATTTTACCTGGAGGTACTTCAACTCCTGCAATCCTGAAGGAATCTTTTTAAGTTTATTATTTTCCAAATGTATTTCTCTCACACGAGGTATGTTAGCAAAACTTCCATTTTCAATGTCTGCAATTCTGTTGTTTCCTAGGCCCAGCCTACAAATGATAATAAAATGTGTCAGCTCTTATGCAGATGATTGGGCTTGATCGAGTTAACGGAAAATAACCACAACCCTATTTAGACTATAACTTATTTACTATCTTATTTCCATGTATGGTCACAGCAAGTTGGTTCCTGGCTTTTTTTTTTTTTTTTTTTTAGAGACAGGGTCTCACCGTATTGCCCAGGACAGCCTTGAACTCACAATTCTACTGGCTCAGCCCCCGCGGTAACTGGGATTTACAGGCATGCACCTCAGTACCTTGCTTTCTTGGCTTTCATAACCTATTTCATTACATCACCCCCCTCCTCGAACACACATAGATACTTCACATATTATTTGTCTTAAATGCACCACCAAAGAGAAAAATGTGTAAAATGTGCTTTCCGTTAGCATAGGCAGTGATAATAGTACTGCTTTCTCATTTTTCTTTCACACTCTCTAGTAACAACAGTAATGATCTCAACTGGGGCTGTTATTCAGTAATATTTTAATCCCACATGCTGCTACTTCTAAATTAAGATTCTGGTCTCTTATGTGCATGTATCAGCTCCCCACAATGAATGTGATTGTTATGTACTACAAGCGTATACTAAAAATAAGACTCTGGAAACTTTTACCTTTGTAGTTCTTTGTATCGCTTGAGATCCTCAAGTTCCACAAGTGAAATTTTATTAAAATCTAAATGGAGTTCCAGTAAAGTTGATGGTAGGTCTAACAAGAAAAGAAAGATGTTGTTAGATCAAGTAAGGTCTTACCTCATGACTATTGGTTGTCGAGTTTTAGGTTATGGATTTAAATAGTTATTTGTCTACTTTTAAAAATCTTTTTGCTACCAAAAATTTCAACCATGTATAAAATAGAAACTATCATTGTAAACCACCATGCTGTTTTCCAGCTTCTTTTTTCCACTTTTACTTCATCTACCCCATTTATTTATTGACATATTTATGTCTTTTTTTGCTGGTGTGTTTAAATTCAAACACCATACACAAATAGAATTTCACCTGTCACTGCTTCACCGGGTGTCTAACTTTAATAGATAAGGTCACTTTTTTATACATTAATCACCTTGCCAATATTAACATCTTAACAAAATTAGTAATGATTCTTTGATATCATCTAATACTGATTTCCACTAATTGTGTCATTTATATCATTTTATAGTTAATTTGTTCAAGTTAGGATCCAATAAAGTTTACAGACTACTTTGGTATTTATCTCTTTTAAAATTTTTTATTTTCTATAACATACTGCTTCCTATTGGTTTCTTTCAGGTATTGATTTAAGAGATTGATTTTGTGGATTTGACTGGCAGTGTCTAAGTGATATTATTTATCAGGATCCTAACCCCTTATTTCTTACGTCCTGAACCTCAGATCCAAAGACAATCAGATTTAGGTAGAGCACCTTTCACTTGAGGTTTGGCATTCATTCATGAGTGCTGTCTCAATCCACTGTCATCAGTGATGGGGAAGTGGTGAGTTACTGGTCGGTTGGCTGGTTTGTCAGTTTATTTGTTTGGGAGGTCTCCTTGTGTTGCCTGGGCTGGCTGTACAAACTCCTGGGTAAAAGCACCCTTCTGTCTCAGCCGGTGTATAGTATGGGCCACTGTGCCTGGCTCTCATGACTGACTGAATTTTGTTATTCTTTTTTGTAATTCTGGACTTGCTGAAATTCATCTCTGAATGATTTCCCTTCATAATTATTTAATTACTTGCTAATACAGTTTTCATTAAAACTCTTGATTCTTTTATGCATTGCCCAGGGGGACCAGTGAAGATGTTTTTGGTTTTTGTTATCATTATATGTAAAGAACTTTACTCTGAGATAGTTAATCCATTGCAGTATTCTTTGAATTAGTAGGACTTTTATTTGTTTAATAAATTATGAAGTCAACTGCAGTGCCCCAGCACCTGGCAGGCGCCCAGTGAATATCCATCTTTCTCTTCCCCCTGACATATTCTGACCTCAGCCTCTCCAGATGTTTGGAAGCTACAGTGAAAGAGACCAGAAGACTCAATCAGGCTTCATTTTGTGAGTCCTACATACAATGTATTGTCAGCCAGAGGTTCTACGTGGCTAGCTGGGAACACTTTCTGCTCTTCAGTTTTTGTGACAAAATTTCCTGGGTTAGTGCTGATGACTAATGAAGCTAATTGAAATATCCTTATGAATGTCAGTGGTCATCATGGCTGAATTTTCATCCCAGTATATACTTTGAATTTTAAAATAAATGAACTCAAGAGCCAGAAAATAATTCCTTTAAACTTAGAAGTTTCTATTTTTGTTTTATACTGAGAATCAAACTCAGGACCTTACACTTGCCAGGCAGGTGCTTATGCCACCGAGCTGTATCCCCGGCCCAGAAGTTTCTATTTAAAAAAAATTCTTATTAAGTAGAATTATATTTATGGAATAACTATAATAATCCCTCCAATATGTAAGAGAAAAGCTCCCGTCCTCAAATTCCTTGTGTTCTCATTGAGATCATCATTCATACAAAAATTACTAGAAAAATCAGTGGCGTAGGGTAGCAGCCTGTTCTGACATAGGAAGTTAGAGAAGAGTGTCTTCTTTGGAAGAAGAGATGAAGAAGTTGAGGAGCCATGTGTCCCCTGGGACCTAAGGAAGGTGAGTGCCCAGAGAAAAGAGCAGAGCACAGCTAAGACAGGTGTGAGCAGAGGCCGATCCCCGGAGAAGCTCAGTGACTGTCAGCAGATGTCAGCCTGCTTTTATACAGGGACACGTGTTCACTCCGTGTTTCCAGATGGGTCCTCCCGCCACCACCACACACACGTGTGTGTACACACACACACACACACACACACACTGTGATTATGCAATGAAGACGGAAGGTATTTCACTCCTGTGCACTCTTCCTAACGAGGAATCCAGGACAATCTGTCCCTTTATCCGCTGGTAGCATCAGGACAGGCAGGCATCACATTTCAGCTATAAAAACAGCAACAACAAAACTGGCCTCTGAATGCCAGATATTGAAATGGTCGTTAATGTAATTTGAAAGATTTTATTCTAATTTAAATTTCTAGAGACTTCGTGTTCCTTAGGCTTTGGAAAAAATTTAGGAGCCTCATGAGATGTTAAATCTAAGATATCTTTTGACATTTAAGGAGAAATTCTAGCAAAGTGTTTTCATGGTCAAGGACAGCCCGCTAGTGTGACTGAGGGATGGCTGTACCTCGGCCACCCAGCGGCTCCCCACTGCTGCTTGTCCTGCCTTCCCTTTATTCCATGACCGATTCCATCGAGGAAGGGGATTTTATGCACTTAGCCTATTGAATTTAGTTGGATTTTTTAAAATCAGAGTTCTACATAAACTTTCTATGGATGTATAATATGGATTAATGTATTGTTCAGATTAGAAAAATGATCTTCCCATTTTACTTTGCATAATCTTTCACCTTGTTGAAACTGAGAGATTGTGACTTAATAACTTCGCTGCGTCTTAAATTCCGGTGCAGCTTTGTTTTGTTAATCTCTGGATGAGGTGAATAGTGTAGAGTGGTTATGATGAAGCCACTTTTATGGTTGCACATTTTGAAAGACAGCTTTTTGGAAGTGAAAATGTTATTGATTGTGTGGGCTATGTTTGAACCAAGTAGTCATCAAAGCAGAGAAGGAGACAGACAGACAGACAGATAGACACAGACACTGTGATCTGTGGGGACAAAGCGAGATTCTGACCGTGAGTTCCAAAAGAGCCATCTTATGTATTCTAGCCAGTCACCAGACAAGAATCTTGGAAGGGACAGTTCAGAAACCTGGTCATCTGAACAGGGTTAAGAGGCTCAAAAAAAAGCTCGGAGCTCCTCACGGTGGGGATGGTGTCATGAGAGGCTCTTTTGGGTGGGCCAGACAGTCCTCAGATCTTTCTCTGTGTTGTCAGACTGATCTTGACGGCAGCCCTGGGAAGCAGCTGGCTCAGTACCCTGGGGCACACCCGCTCCTGGCGCCCCCGTCTGGCCGCACTCGGTGGTGGCAGCACAGCTGGCGAAGGGGGTCAGCCCCTCTGGCTGGCTGAGCTTTTCTCTCTAGTTGTTCTCCTGTGTTGTACCTTATGGAATGACAGGTGTGCTTCACAGAATAACAGACGTAGATAGGTCAGCGTCAGGAGAGAGACAGAAAATAGAGTCCATTGCTGCTTAATATTTATTCTTAAACATTCTCAGTGTTTTAGTGTCAATTAAAATTAGTTGAATGCTGCCAAAAAATCACTACATAAAAGAAGGATAAACTTGAGACTTTTATAGGTAAATGGATACAATTTGAGACCATATTCATAGGTGAAATAAATCAGACTCACAGTGTAAACATTATATTGTCTTCTTGGTGTGAGAAACTGAAGACTAAATAAGGTCCAAAAGGTACAGTAGATATTTTGAAATGTTCAAAAGGATAAAGCAACTAGGATGGGAGAAAAGGGAAAGGAAGGAAGAGAAAAGGAAAAAAATACAAGATATTCTACCAGTTTCTCTTAGTTTTTTGAAAAGAAAAGTTTGTGCTAATATTGTTTGGAGAATTTTTTATGCCCATATGTTGTATTCTGAGTCCTTGAAAGATAACACACAATGCATTAACTATGTCATTCTCCTGTTATTTTGTTACGAAATTTTTTTTCCATAAGGTAAAAAAATGACTACATATAGTTCTCAACATGTATGTGAGAAAATGCTAAACTTCATACTTTTCTGTTCAGATACATATATGAAGATTTATACCTGTAGTGTGATTGTGGCATTGTATACTGCACAGCTTACACCATTCCACTTAACGGACAGTGCAGACAGTAATTTAAAAATACCTGTCTTAAAGTAAATACAAACCTTTAGGAATTGAGGTAAGTTTGGCTTCAGCAATTCTCATATGGAACACTGTCACCCCTTCAAATGCTCCTTGCTCTATTCCATTATTTTCAAGAGGATTTGCACTCATTTCTGCGGGAAAAATGACGAGTTAGCACACAGTTTATACGAAAAGGGAACTCAATGTAAGGCACAGCCTAAGAATATTCAAGAAGTATGAGTTTCATTGTTCACACTCATTTTCACTGAGTATTTGTGTATTTCTATTGTTCTGTTCTCCTTTTAATCTCTGAAAAGTATTAATTTGTGTTTTGTGTAGTAAGATATGTAAAGGTTCACTTTCTGCAGTAGTCTGACCATAATAAATGTTTCATTGTAATAGTGCATCAGGAAAAAAGTCAGCCTTCATATAATTAAAAATGTTTGGTGTTTTATTTTGTTTTTTTTTCCTAAACTTTCTTTTTAACTATGTCAGCTGGAAATTACATGATTAGCAGACTATGTTGGGAAAATGCTAGTTAGAAGCTGTTTAGTTAAATGCCAGGTAATTGATTGAATTAGATGAATAAATATATGAGACTCTTGGTTAAGACATTTGGATGGATATTGTGAGCAGATGGCCTGGTTATGTCGTGAGTGGTAGAACTAAAATGTCAGAGGGGTTTAACGCATTCACAGAAGGATCATCCACGCATGACTGTGGCTTGTACCCCCCAATGGGATTGTCCCATGCCTCCTGGTAGGACAGTCATGCATGTACCACTGGTGGTTCAAGCTGATAGGAATGCATTAAAATATACAACAAAAAATTGCCTAGCTCAGTGATCTTTGGTTTTGGTTTTTTGATGTAGGGTCTCATTGTGTAATTCAGGCTGGCCTTGAACTCACTATGTACCCCCAGGCTGGCCTCAAACTTATGGCAGTCTTCCTGCCTCAGCCTCCTGAATCCTGGGGTTGCAGGTCTATACCAATATGCCTGGCTTAGATCATTGATCTTAAAAAAGTTAACCAAAAATTGAGTTTACATTCCTTATGCTATCGCCATTAACTCATACAATATATTTCAGTATGTATACATCAAAAATACTACCCTTAATTAACAATAATATAGATTTTATTAATTAGGGTCCAGTTCCAAAAATAAAAACCGCACTAGGTATTTCAAAGGAGACTCTCAAGAAAAAGACACAGTATTCACAGTATTAAAGACCATATTTTCTGTAAGGGCTATGAATTTTGTTTACATTTTAATTGATTTATAAATGGTTTCTTGAAGTAAAGATGCAAACATTAGTTTTGGAAATTATCCTTAAAAGTTAACAGTGATAATAAAGTCTTCTACATTTGCATGTTGACTATAATTTCAAGATGTCCCATTCATTTGAAAACTTACCCAACACATGCAAAGCATTCATTCCTTTGAATGTATCCTTTTGTATTTTCTTAACTTTATTATCGTGGATTCTAAGTTCTGCTAATGCTTTGGGAAGATTAAGTGGTATTTCAGTAAGTTGATTGTGGGATAAATAGAGCCTTCGAAGCTTCTTTGTAGTTTGAAAGGTTTTGGGGTGAATTTTTGTTAACTTGTTGTTGTTCAGAATCAGAGCCTGGATAAAACACAGCAGTTACATAACATTAGAAAGTGGGTTTGATTTACTGATATTCCACAATAATTAACCATGGAAATCAATATGTGACTTATATCATTTGCGTACTTAACCATATAAAAATTTCCTAACTCGTTCTAAACTTGAAAAAAATTAGTATTACCTTACATGTTTTAAACATACTGTGGAGTTGGAGCGGTACAGAGCTTTATGATTGGTATTGTGCCTTTGGCTTAATACAGACTCATCTTTTTTTTAATCTTTGAGTCGGTGGTACATTCACATGGGTAAGATTCCAGTTTCTACTTAACTCTACACGGAAGTGGCCAGTGATGTGTTTACCTTTCATCTTTCCTTAAAACCTGTTTATTATACAACAATATGTAACTATTATGTGTAGCGCATGCCAAATATATTGACTTTATCTGCTTCATTATTTTTTTATCTTAAAAGGAGTAAAAGAACAGTAAAATGAAACAGAACAGTAATAGGACAGCAGGAATCCACAGTCATTACTATATTACATAGTCATCCTCTAAATAGTTGCCCAGACTACCAGCCCCAGGCCTGCAAAACAGCTCGAACAGCATAAATGTCAGGTTGCTTCGCTACTTCAGTTACTTTCATCTCAACCTGTGTTGTGTCCGGTTGCTCACAGGGCAGGAGGCAGAGGCAGCTTCCTCCCTGCTTCTCCCTGGCTGGTAGGGGATTTTATCTACTTTGAAAGTCTCACTTCTTTCCCATGTACTACCATTTATCATTTCTCCCAGAATACAGGCCTGTTAGGAAAACTCCATGAAAAGTACCCTCCATGTTCTAGTATATTTTCAGGCGTTGGGAGGGATAATAAAGGATCCTAACAACCCCACCCCTACTCAGTTCTGTGGATATTTCTTTCAGCTATAGGGCAGTACCCTCAGAGAATATCTCACCAGAGAATGAAGGGCTTCTACCGGAGACCAGCTTTTTTGTGATGTGTGTCAGAGCTCGTGGCTGCCATGTGACCATTCTTCCTGGTCTGCTGGGACTACAAGATTCTGGGATATGGGAATTTCCAGACCCTAGCTGGGAAGGTCCTGGTCAGTTTGGTTCTCAATCACTCCCATAACCATTTTCATTGCAAAATAACATAGCTCACTCCTTTGCTCATTGTCAGCTTGTACGAAATGAATTTTCAGTATATACCAAGGGTGATGGCAAGATACTTAGCAACTTTAGGAGCTTTTTGTCCCTCTAATAATTTACACTAGTTTTTAAGGGGCAGGCCAGGATTTGAGTATTTTAAGGAGCAAGTCAGGATTCATTTCTCTTATTCACTTTGTCCACAGTTCCGTTCTACAGCAGTCTTTCTTTCCAAACTGATTTAACACACTGTATCGCTATTTCTCACAGTTGTTTTTCTGTAGAAAAAATACACACATTTTGGCTGCCCAGTAAACTTGGATTAGCACATTTGCACTTCACTGTCTTTCCTTACTTTCCTTCCAGATGTGCTGCTGCTGTGAAAGGTTTCTTTCACCTGAGAAACTTAAAGCCCAGTAAAAGGGGAAATAACATCTCGTTGCCAACTGTCAAAACAGGCTGCTTTCCGAGTGAGATCAACTAACAGCGTGTCCTCCTTTTACTGAAGTACACTGAGAAATAAGGAGGGGGTGATGAATCCATAGGACAAAAAGATGTTTGTGCATTTTGCCCTGTCACGTAACATTAGCAGAAATTATTGTTCTCCTTTGTGTGATGCACAGATGGCTACAGTAAAGGAAATGACCACCCCTGCCGTCACCCTACAGGTGACGGTCTCACGTGCCCTTCCTTAGTGAGATCCAGCCACAGTCCACAGGGCTTCGGTCATTGTTTGTCTTGTGTTTTGTTTTTCTGGCTGAGACGCGCTGTGGGAGTGCTAAAGATGCACAGAAGGAAGGATGTGAGATAAAACCAGAGCAAAGGTTTTTATGTAGTGCTGTCAGATGCGCCCCGGCAGTGACTCCAGGGCATCTACTCCGCATTGGCTTTTATATGAGCCCTAGATTCGTCCTTTAGAAACTGTGGCTCTGTGCAAGGACTGCAGAAAAGTGTAGCGTGCGTAAGTGGACAGCAGGTCCTGATGAATGTGTCCCTGTAGCGGTGAGACGTGAGCTCAGAGGCCTAGAGGGTCTGGGATGCCACTCACTCTCTAAACGTATCGCCCTTTACGTGAGAGCCCCAGTGCCAAGTAAGCCGCTGACACGTAACAGATTGGTGGAATGTCTAAAACGTTGTGATTGTCTTTTAAGACGGGCATCGTAAGTGACGTTAAATAAACGTCTTGTGGTTATGCAAGATACCTACAGTTCAAGTGTGAAGCACCTACTTTAATAAGTGCTGCACCCCCTGGCACAGTGGCACATGCCTATTGCCCAAGCTGCTCAGGAGGCCAAGCTAGGAGGATCATTGGAGCACAGGAGTTTGAGGCCAGCTTGGGCCATACGGGGAGACTCACCTCAAAAAGAAGTGCTTTCCATTAGCACATTGGGTCCGTCTGCTCAGTGATAGCCTAGAGGTCCCTGCCGTTGCTGAGCGCCTTTCATGCATATGCTCATTAACCTTGTAATGTCTCTGAGATCTGTGCTGTCATTACATCCCTCTTAAAGCTGAGGAAAGTGAGGCCACTTTCCCATTGTTAAACACCTGGTACAGTCAGGATTTGAGAGCCCAGGTCTACCTGACTCCATCATATTCACCCTGAAATACAGTGCCACATAAAATTTGAAAGAGTATTACAGAAGCCTAAACATGCTCCTGACACCTTTTAGATTCTCATTTCTCAGTCAGTAACAGAATACATGTGGGTCTAGTCCCTGTAATACTTCTAATATGACAGAGTAAAACCTTTTTATGGCTCTGTTACTGAGTATGACATTAGCTATTAATCTTGTGATTGTTTACACTGAATGTGGTTTGAAGAAGGAGTAAGAGCATTCATAAGCTGTGTTTCTAACTTTTCCCTTAAAATTGTGCACATATCTATGTGCATGCCCACACTCGTTTATATTTTTTATTTTCAACCTGTAATGGTAGAATAAAGTCTCACAGTTCTCCAGAAGTTTCTGTGATCTGAAGTTTGTGGGGGTAAGCTCAGTAAATCTTTGTGGAATCTATTATGTTATTGCCGATGGTCTTAATAGTTAAGTGAAGGGTCACTTATAAAATAAATGTATGCTCTTCTAGTTCCTTTAAATATGTGTGTGTGTGTCCTAGAACAGTAATGGCAAACGTGTGGCACACTTTTTGTTTTTAAGATAAAAGGTTTAATGTAGGAGTTGTTTTTCTAACTAAAACCTCAGTATTCAGGTTTTATGGTAGTTTTGCCATTTGGCAATAAATAAGTGGATTTTGGATTACAGTTCAGGCACTTGATTTCTAAAAGGTTTGTCATTACTGCTGTGTGCTAATGATTACTATAAATATTTTCTTGTTTATTTTACTATATAGTGACGTTGTTACCTGATTATAAACCCATTAAGCACTATTAAACTCTCAGCCTAATGTCTTTAACCTGGCTGTTATTCAACAAATGAATTAAATTATTAATTGGATAAATTTTGTAATTTATAACAAAATCTCAATGCATGCAAGGATTTTGTCATATTTCACCTATAGAAAAGTAGACTTGTTTACACTAAAACAATATAATCATTTCAGCAGTGATAGATTTTCACTCAAACATTTGAAAATAAAAGTATAGATTCTCACATAAAGTGAAGTGAGTCCTTTAAAGTCATTTTCTTTGATTTCCTTAATTTTATTATTTTGAAGGTCAACCATTCGCGTATCAGGTGGAATGTTGCTTGGGACCGAGGTCAAACCTGAGAAATAAAGAAACATATTACAGACACTGGAGAATTCTACAGAAGCCTCAGTTCCTACTATGGTAGAGATCCGCAGCTGCGTGCTAGAGAGTTGTGCTGAAGTTGAGGTTACTAATACTGTAGAGATACACATTTTAAAATCCGTGGGTATCATTAAGTAACAGAGGACTTAGTAGTTGTAGCAGATGATACAACCAGTGTTTTCAGAAAAGCCTCAGGACCTTTCAAGAAACTCATTTATTTTTACAAAGTGTCTGTCTTGGACCTGGCGGGAGAAAGACGGGGCCTGGAGAGCTGACAGGCAGCCGAAGCACCGTGAATGTGGTGCGCTTTTGGGAGAAGAATACCGGCTTTGTATTCAGCTTTTCAGGCCGTAGCAGTGAGAAATGGAAGCATAAGGGTCTTGATGATTTTTAAGAAGACTCAAAAGGACACTGTACTTAGAAAACAGGTAAAGTACTCTCTTGTACATTATCAAAAACTTTACCCATTTCCTGTAAGTGATCAACCCCCAACTTGTCATAAATATTTTGATTTACAAGTATTCCTACATTACGCTTTATTAGCATTTGAGCGTAAAGAGCATCTTTACTCTTAGCTGCCACAGCATTCAGTGGTGACCATATTTTTTCCACCCTGTCCTGGACGTCCCTTTTAGTCCCCATCCCTCTATGCAAGTACGGTAAATAGCTGTCTTTTGTCTCATATCTCAGAATGAGATATGACTGCATATTTCCTTTTTGTGTAAATACTCAAACATTAGCTTCATGGCTAATAGACTTGAAGTATCTCCCCCTCCTGGATAGAAACAGACAAGCTGGGAAGTGTCCGCAGTGTGAGGAGCTGTCCACAACGCGCTTCTTCCGTGTTTTGCCTTGCATGGATGGCCAGTCTTCGGTCATTGGGCCCTCTTCCTGCTTATTAATACGCTCACCTCCTGCTTATTGACGGACATTCCATGCAACTTACACCTGATGAGCGTGCGGTCGTCTTGGTTGTTTTCCAGCATTCATTATGAAAATGTTTAGGAAGTTGTAAGGACTTTACAGCGAAAGCCTATATTCCCCATACTTTCTTTCTACTGTCAGCATCTTCCTGTATTAAACTTGTCGCCCACCTCTCAGTTCCTCCCTTTTATGCAGCTATTTGCCATGTTCTTTTTTCTTCAGTGTTGACTGCAGAATCCAGAACCTTGCACACGCGAGGAAAGCGCTCCCTCCTGAGCTGCAGCCCAGCCCTGTTTGCACACTTTTGGTAGAACTGTCTTTAATCCCCGCAAATAGTCGTGCATTTAATGTCCCTAAATTAACGCATTGAATCTTTTGAGTTTTACTGTATTACCCTAAGTATTTTTTCCTTCTATACTTTAAAATTAGCAATGATTTTCAAAAATTGAACCATCGATACGAAGCGGAGAATAGGAGCTGGGGATTTAGCTCAGTGGTATAAGCGCCTGCCTGGCAAGTGTGGGTCATGAGTTAAATCCCCAGTACCAGAAAAAAAACAAAAAGAAGTGGGGAGTAACTTGAGTTAAAAGGTAGAGTCAATTTTGTTAGAATACATTAATTTTGCCATCTTTGTATACAAAAGAGATTATTCAGGTTTTAGAAAAGGAAAGTCCTATGAGAAGATGGAGGTTTTTCTTAGAAAGCGTCTGCGTGGTGGGAAGGACCTGCCCCAGCCCCAGCCCTGCCCCGCTCCTGTGCAGCTGAGCTCCGCAGAGGGTCTTGTTTCCTGAGGAGGAGTGACAAGCGTCCAGACCCCGTCGTGCCTGTGCCGTGCGGCCGATAAGCTGTTTGTGCCACCCTCTCAGGTGGAGTTGGGGCGGTGCTGAGGGGCCATCAGCCGGATGGGCAGCCAGGGCCTGGCCCCGGCCTACAGGGAGGAGGGGCAGGTCTCAGTGTCCCCTTTGTTGGACACAGTGGAACACATCTCTTGGTGTGTAATCCCATCCCGTGCATCTCCGTGAGCAGGGCTGAGTGTGCTCTTCATCAGAGATAGTTTAAAAATAAGCTACTAAGCAGAGTTATAAATTTAAAGACATGTTATAGTTCAGCCTCTTCAAAACAAATAGCACATTACTTTTTGAGAGGGGTTCTGGCCTTGAACTCACTATGTAGCCCAGGCTGGCCTTGAACTCACAGTGGTACTCTGGTCCTCCTGCCTCAGCCGGCCAAGTCCTGGGATTACAGGTGTGTACCACCATGCCCAGTTTACGTTAGCTGTTAAATATCCAAAAAGATACCACAATTCTGTATAACAGACTTCATTGTTCTGGGCAGGCACTTTATTTTCTTACTGTAGAATTTTACTAAAAAGCAGTCTAACCTGCTGACGCACTGAGATGAAATGCCATGAAGAACATTAAAATGAAGCACTTCAGTTTGATTTGGGAGGGCAAAGAAATGTTCTATCTGTAAAAGCTCCACTGTTTTCCTCTGTTCAGAGTTTTTGAAATAAATGTAAATGCACTTTGCAGTTTAACGTGGCCTCCACTTAACTATTTATGTATGTGCGTCGTGGTGCTGGGAGTGTAGTTCAAGGTCTCAAGCATGCATTCCACCTCTGCCCCCTTATTCTTCTTGTAGTAAGGCAACTCCATTTCATAGACTGAACTTGAACTGCTATCCTCCTGCCTCAGCCTCTAGTAGCCGGGACTGCAGGTGTGCACCGTGACACCCAGCCTCCACATAAACATTTAAATGAAAAAAAATTCTGCAATCAATGAGAATGATTTTTAAATTTTGCGATGATTTTTCCTATCTTAATTTAGTCAGAATGGCAGTTCTGGGGTAAAAGCAAAGTTGATTTACACTCTTACCTAGATCAGAACAGTGCACAACTCTTGAGTAACACTGGCATCCAAACGGGCATGTTGGGAACAGATCAAATGGGAAAAATGGACTTATTGGCTCTCTGGTTGGAAACAGAGAGTTGTCGTCCTCGTCGTCGTCCTTATCATCTGTGTCTTCCATGTCCTTCAGCATTAAATTCTTCAGCGTCACATGGAAGGGGCTGAAGAAGGGTTTGGCGGAGCACGCAGCCAGGATCAGGAAGAGCACGTACTCTTTCATGCCGTCGTGTGTAGAAGACTGGTCTAGGACTAAGCAGATACTGAGTGTGAAGTCAGAGTTTAGACAGATACAATTCCTGCAGCTTACGTCTCTCAGTGCTGGCGAGAGTACACTGTGATGGCATCGTATGCGCCCGTGGATGGTACAGCAATAAACTTCCACTTTTCTTTTTTGAAAAGCAGTTCAACAGTGTACTATGATTTGAGAGTTTTAAAACTATCTTTGGCATTTACTGATTCTACTTTTTGGAATCTACTCTAGGAAATAATTCTCAGCGCGCAAAGATGTTCATCAGAAAATTATAATAGAAAAAATTACACATAAGTCCAATAATTAAAATGGAATGATAACATAAAATAGGATGTATCTGTTTCATGAAATACCTTGGAACCGAAAAGTCTACTCACAAATATGTTTAAAAACAGACAATATTGTTTTTGTGCAATAAAAATTATGTGTAAAAATATCAATCTCTTAGAAATATACAAAAAAAGGCACAAATATGTTTGATTAATGATAAACTTTAGTGCGGAAGCTGTGGATGACTGGTGTCTTTTTTTCTTTAATTTTCCCAATGAGTCATAATTTTGCAATCAGAAAACTTTTTTCTAAAAGCAAAAACAGATTATCTGATTTCACTTTTCCCTGAGTCCTTTCACTGCCTCGGTACCAATGTCCCTTTAAAAGGAGTACCCTTGGCAACCCCAAGGTGACGTGCACATTTTTCTTAGCTGAGGTCTCTCTGCCAACGCCAGCCTCACTCTTACTGTTGCTCACTTTTTCCACAGTGTCATTGGGATCTTTTTCCTTCTAATTGGTCCTACCGTCTGATGTCTGGTCCAAACTGTCTCATGTCCAGACTCCTCTTTTTTTAATTCACTTTTTCACAGCTTCTGTCTGATTGTGTGCTTGTGATGGAGGCTGAGTTTTTACGTGTTTGTTTGTTTTAAGATTTGACAAAACTGGAATGTACTAATGAAAGCTTTCAGAGTGCAGATTCACTGCCATCTGATGACTGGTATCCCTACAGGTATATTTACATAGCATAGTTTCTTAATTATCACCTGTGGAACTTGTACTTTCTCAGAAATTTTCAGAAATTAAAAACATTATGGAATCCAAATTGTCATATCCTGGAGCTGCCTGTTGGTGAGAACAAGTCCTAGCAGGAGGGCACCTGCACATGACCACAGCAGAGGGTTACCCCCAGTGTCCCCCAGTCACGGTCACCAACGGTGCGCCAGGACTGCATTGCTCACGTGCCACCAGTGACTGAGCAAGACTTCTAATGCGTCAAAGCTGGGTTAGTGTCAGGCAGGCCTGGCCCTGACCCTTGAGTCTTCCTGGCTGGTTCCTATTTGCCAGAAATCTGCCTGAGCATCTCCCCATGGCATGGTTTCTCCTTGATTTAAGAATAAGAAATAAACGGATGGATGAATTAAAATGCACATTTATATATGACATGTCTGTTTCAGTAACCAGAACAGTGCTAGAAAATACTACCTTTTAGTTATTAACCTAATAATCACTGTATATAATTTTTTTATATGCTCCAGAATTCTGAATGGTGACAAGAAACATTTGGCCACTAGATAGCTGGCCCACACTGGCGAAATATGTCTGATATCTCTGTCATAGGAAAGAGATTGCAGGATATATATGAAAATGAGAGAAACTTTTTGTATTTTAATGATCTTATCCTGAATCCTATTTTAAAAGGTCTCCCCTCTGTGCCTTTTGGAGATGTTAACTCAGAACCTATTCTGCACTCTCCATCATAAGAGGAAATGGGGTGCAAAGGTCTTGGTGACTTTCCCCAGAGTCACCAGCCATACAGAAACGGAACCAGAGCTACATCCCCTGTGTTCGGGCTCCCTGTTCTCTGCCACCCAATGAGACACTTCCATGGGAGGGCTCAGTTCTTTAATCCAGGAATCTAGTAGCCTCACAGGTGTATACTGTCATCTCTTATTTTTCAAACAGACTACAAATTTCTGTCCCTCATACTTTTGTATAAAAGGGGCACCTGTGTACCATATTTTGGATGGGGAAGGCCTGGAGTGGAATGAGCATGTGGTCAGCTTTGTTCCTGCAAGTGAGAGATTGTGCTGAGAACAATTTCTGGTGGTGAAAATTACCTGCTGTGGAGGCTGCTTTGCTGTGGCCGCTGGGGGGCCTCCCTGCCTGTCATTCTGGAAATTCTGATAGGGTTCCTGGTGAGGGTCACCTGGGCTTCACTTTAGGTGATTCTTTGTTCTTGTCTGGACTTCTCAGCTGCCTACCTGCCTCGGACTCATTGTGCTTTTTGAGCTCAGAGACTCTCTGGGGTCCAGGCTCTTCAGTGTTTAGTACCCAGCTTTTGTTCAATCACCGAAATGCTCATTCCCTAGAAACGCAGTTCTTGGTCCTCAGCTGAATCATGTCTTATTCTTGATTCCAGTTTATTCTTCAGTGTTTACAAATTTCAGCGCACTCTTCCAGTGTACAGTTGTACTTAACCTTGGCTATGGGACACTAAGGTTAGGGTCATTTGAGGTCCTTTCTGGCTTAGTTCGAGGTTGCTGGAGTGACTGAAGGAGCACTTCTTAAGCACCCACAGTGGCCAGGCGTAGTGTCAGGGTGCTGAATGGTGGACGGAGCACATCTCCTCCCCCTCCTGTCCACCTCCATACTCAACATAGCCACAACTCCTAATCAGCTACTCCCAGATCATTATGGATTATTAACGTTAACGTTTGAATATCAGGTCTACTGATAGGAAAACTAAGACTAAAAAGCCTAAATTAGTAAATAGAATAGTAAAAGACAATGTCAACTGTATACATTGACTCTACAAGTGAGGTGACTTTGGCACTAGACATGGGTCTCCAGAGCTTTGAAAGTGACATTCTTTACCATGTGTCTCTTTTCTCCTTGGAACCCTCACTCACTGTTTTAGACTACCAGAATTAAAATCACACATGCATATGAAAAATACAAAGTATATAGTACCCAGGGCGAGGAATGGGCAAATTACAAGTAGAGCATTTTTTTCTTTTTGTGCCTAGTTTTAAAAATTAGGTTGCTTTGAGATATTTTAAGTATCAGTCTGCCAACAGAATCTTTCCTTATGTTGGTTCAACGTAGGTATTTCACCCTTTTCCTACCCCTTCTTTAATATTAGGTTGATACCACAAATGGTAGAACTAAAGGTTTCTAGTGTAAACTATTATCTATCTGCCCCAAATGTCAAACAAAGACATCTGCGCAGGAAATTGTTTTGGAATTTACAATTTCTTGAGGACTAACCCCATGTTTTGGTCTTATAGGAAGTGAAGATTTTAATGATTTCTTTTCCAAGTGGTTGGTTAAGCGTTTGCTCTTAGAAACTTCGAGCTGTATGGGCTATAGCTTTGAGGTGTAGAACAGAAAAAAACTAACATATAATGTGTCTGCAATACGGCACTAAGAAAAAAACTATGGAACCTAAAAAAAAATCCTGTGTAACAAAGGGAATGTGTTAGAGTTCCAGAGTGGATGCCAGAAACACATGTTGGTTTTCCTTGTGGCCTGGCAGCTGCAGTGAGGGCTGGCTTTGCTGCTGTGCACGCCACATGCTGGGGCCCACAAGATTTGTCCAGCCTTGTCACTTCAGTGACTCAGGAGCAGCTCGCCTTGTGAGGCGGGAGCTTCAGGCTGAGGAGCAGGATCAGGTGTGAGAAGTAGGATGTGGAGCAGAGAGGATGATGAGAAGATACAAGCAGAACAGTGCTTCTCCTCCACATCTTCCCAGCCCACCGCGGGTCCCCAGAACATGCGGCAAGATCCCTCCATTTCTGTCTCCTTCCTTAGGCCGACAGATTTCATGAAGGCCTCCCTGCCTTTGTTCAAAGCTGAAGTAAAATGAAAATAGAAAAGCAAGACTCCTGCCTGCTAGCTTGAGGGTGGGGCAGCCCTGCAGTTGCTGATCAGTGCGGGGTAGGTGGGCTCTTCCCTGTGCCGGCTGGGCCTGCCAGGTAGTTGAAAGCCCTTGCTGGTGGCGAAGGTTCTAGAACATTTTGCCCCACTATTCTTGAATAGCTCTAGTGAGAACACTCGTGGGGAACATACCACCTCCAGGTGCTGTTGTGCACTGCCACCCAGCTATGGCTGCTAGGAAAGTCTTCATTTTGAGACTGAAGAGTCAGGCCAACTGTGGTTGCTCAAGGACTTGACCGTTCACACTGTGTCCGCCATGGCTGCTTCTCTGCCATGGGCTGGGTAAACGCCAGTGTGGGCCCCAGGCCTCTCCCTGTCACTACTGCATGATTGTTTACCAAGGGATAAAGGCTGGAATGTGTGGAAGGGAACATTATACAGCAGTGCTTTCTCTTACTATGCAGCAAGAATAGAGACTATGGATTATTAACTATTTGCTATTTTCCATGATAGGCCTTTTCGCTTTATTTTAAAATTTAACTTTTTAATATGGTTCCAACTCGACTTTATTAGTTTTGGCAGTATTTAGACTGTGCCATTTTTAAAACTTTAAAAAATATTTACGTCTTGTTCTCAGGAAGACTCACTATTTCCCTATTTAGAACAGTTTTGCCAGTGTTTTCTACTCATAGGATGCTCTGGATTTGGGAATGAAGTTTCTGTGACTCAGAAGACTATTTGGAATATTATTCCAGGGCTGCTGCTGTTCCTAATAAATCATGGCCCTTTAAAGCGAAGAGAGGCCCCTGAGACATCCCTCCCAGTGCACTCTCCCTTTATAGAGGAGGAAGCTGAGGCTGGGGCTTCCAGAACTCCCTGGAGCAGCAGAGCTGAAGCGCTTTCTCCCTCCTTGCTGGAGGCACTGCCCCTGTGCTCACAGCCTCTCTGACGGGATCCTCAGCTCCTGGTCCTTCTGGATGGTAAACAGACTCCTCTGGAGGAGACGGCTGGGTTTTCCTAAATGTTCATAGCAGGACTTGATGCAGCTAAGTGTATAAGCTTCCCTTTTACCACTTAACTAGCTCACAAACTTGGAATGGAAAATTTGTCTAAGCGAAATGGTATTTCCTCTCAGACTATATTAGGTAAATAAGTCTGGGTGCTTTTAAATTCCCGATACAAAGGACCACATGGCAGCTTTTCCTTCTGCCTGAAATGCAGGTATCACTTGCAGGACTCAGTGTGCAGATGTGACAGAACATGCCCCACTTGTCTCACAGGAAGCTTGCAGACAAATGCAGGTATAACCAGGGCACGCCCTTATAAAGCAGCAAAAGGGAGCTTTTACAGTACCATTCGTTCATGGACACTGATACTTTTGAAACAACACTAAGGAAAAATTGTTACCTTAGAAGTGTAAATAACATTCTGATTAAAGAACTTTGGTCTACTTTTCCTTGTATATTAGGTTTGGTTTTAGGTCCGTCCTCGTCCCCTCCCCCACCACATACCATTTAAAAAAATCTGTCTAGCAACCTAGCTGGTATTTAAAAAACAAAAAACTCTAGGTTCTCCAACTTTCTATTTCCTGCAGTGCCTTAACACTTGTGCTTATAAAGTTAATCGCCTTTGTCCCAAATCTTAAATCAGGTATCACAGTATTCAATTTTAATCTGCTTTCTTCCTAATCCCACGCTGTATTGCTTAACACCCAAAACAAACTAAAAACATCAAGACGCTTGTATGTGAGTGTGGACTTCTTTTCTCTCCCTCTCCTGCCGCCTGCCTTGCAGATAATGGGAGGTAAAACCACTTTATTTTTAGAGTGGTAAAACCCCTCAGGTTCTCTGTGACTCAGTCCCAGCAGCATGGGGCTGCCACACCTCTGAACAGAGCAGCGTGAGGAATGCTGTGCTCTGTCGAGATGACCAGGGCACAGACTCCTGAATGCACTGCTTACTGTTTTATCTAAGATTTAATAAAAATTTTACTTTGGAAAAGGATGGAGGAAATACTTCAGTGTGTTAAATTCTCACTAGATTTTACTAAAAGAAGTCTGAAACCTTTCACATGAAATATGGAACTGGTTAAATTATTTCCTGGCATTATGTAGATTTCTATTTTAACTATTACCATTTCATTGCCTAAATCAGTTTATCAAGAAAAAAATACATTCAAATTTGTAAATAAAAGTGACATTTGGATAATACAAATACTTAAAAAATACATTGGAAAATATAATTTTAGACTTTGAAAGAAATATTTATTGTTTCATTTACTGTATCTGTAATACTCTAGATTTCATTATCAGTAATTTTTAAATGTTGTTTTCCTAAAAGAACATGTCTATCAAATGATTTTAAAAATCAAGCATGTTAGCATTTCTAATAAAACATAACAAATTTTCATTTAGCTTTTTAAAAAGCACATAATTATGTTTAAAATTTATTAGATGCAAGGCACAAAACTAGAGTAATTTTAGCTGCAAACTTAGGTTTATATTTAAATATTGATTTTTTTAGAAACTATAGAGAAAAGCTTTAAACTTTACCATATTATTTACAAACATTTACTAATCACATTAGTGTCTCCTTAGCGTTCACTATTAAAGGAATTCTACACTGGTACATGTAAGACAGACATGAAAACATACCTTGTCAGAAGGGAGTAGTTCTCTTGCAAGTAGAATTTATCCACCCTGTACTATTTATCTATAAGGTAAATGTTCTCAGTCAGTGTTTAAGAAGCAAAGAGGAAAAGGTGCCTCATATATAAGGAAAAAAACACCCTTTAACACAGCCCCTTGTGTGGCTGCACCCTGGGTGACACTGGAATAAACTGCTTCCACAGATTAGTCCATGTTAGTACTGAAGAGCGAGATTAAAACTTGTTACTGCTCATATGTTTTCCATCACTGTTTGTACCGGAGCCAAAACTTCTAGCTAAACTCTAGACGTCTACTGGAAGATTTGGAAGGAAAAAGAAGGGTTTAATAATGCATGGCAACTGGCCATTAAAATTGTAGTAAAAGTCCCTCAAGAAGTACCTGATTTGAAAAAAAAAAAAACTTTATGAAATTTACAAATTACAAGTGAATTACTTACAAGTGAATAAACACTTATAAATCACCATTTCAGAAGTCACCCTGAATGGACTCACAAAGTATTTATCACTCTTGGTACAGAATCCTGACAGTATAGAAGTTTAAGCCCAAACTCTACCCGAGAAAGGAACCGTGTTTTTGTTGTCCCCTAATGACCAAAGCTATTACATTAAGCATCTGACTCAAGACTTTTCAGAAGCTCTCAACCCTGCCATGGTATCAGGGAACTGCAGAGCAGACCCTGAAAGCTGCTCCCTGGCACAGCAGGTGGTGTGATGCAGACTATGCAGCCAGGTGACTACTTCCAGAGCGTGTGGAGCTTTCCCGTTGTAAGAGAGACTTGGCTGGGCCCTCGTGGCTGTTGAGGAGACCTGAGGGCAGTGAAAATGCATTGTCTGAGAAGAGAATCGTTATTTGTGCCCCATTTTCCACTCACTTCAAGAGATTGCCTGATTCCCACAACTGCCAGGGCATAATCTTTTAAGAGTGGACATTTGTAGTGTGCTAGAGACAAAGACCCAGTGGTGTGGTGACCCCAGTAGATTGCCTGACTGTTGTGTGGATTTAGAGCCAGCCTATTTTCAGAGAGCTTTTTTATGGTTTAGCAGAACTTGATTGCTCCTTTTATAAAGAATCTGACCCTCTGTTGTTCCCACTCTGAAAGAGTTGCAGATTGTAGAAATGACTCGGTTACACCCATAGAACGCTTGTGTCTCACAGCTGTGTGCTCATCTTCTCCCCACATAAATAAAACGCTGGGCCCTGGGCCTTGGGTCTGATCACAGCAGTCACCTTCGCGCTCCTCTGCTGCCGGCCTTCCTTCCACCCAGCTCAGGTGTTCCTTCAGCCTCAAGCGCCCGATGTGGTGGCAGCTGACCTTGTTGGGTCAGAATGCTTTTATTCTCACTTACTCGGTTACCTTTTAACTGCAGTGTATCTGTTAACTTGATGAACTGGGAGCAGAATGAAGGTATGGACTGGGTTGTGTCCATCCCACAGCATCCAGCATCTGCCTGATTCATCACAGGATTGTCATTAACAGGGAACTCGGCTAAAATTCGGTTTGTCCTACACAATATTTTGCTTTTTAACCTTTTCTAGAGTGTGTATTATAAAGACATAAAACATATCATAATGTTACAAATCCGTGAATTCTCACAGGCTCATCCATGATTCAGAAAATCCCAACATTTCCCTAATCCGCCCTTATCCTCCTTAAGGACTTCAGCACGTCAGGTTGTTTCCTGAACTTTATAGAAATAGAATCATACTGTCACCTCTGTCTTGTGTCTCACTTTTTTCACTCAGCGTTATGTTTTTGAGAGCTACCCTTGCTATTGCGGTTAGCAAGTAGTTCATTATCTTACCGTACAGTGCTTTGCTGTAGGAATACACCACAAATTGCTTATGTAATGGTACCTTGGTATTTACTCATTCATTTGTTCTGGGAGGTGCAGTGACTACCAAAAATGATGAATACCAACTTGTTTTGGCTGGGACGGTTAGTGAGTCAGTCACAAGGCTACTGATACCTACATGTTCTAGCTTGTGTGTCGAACACCAGAGAAATGATGAGTACTGAGACAAAATTTTTGCACCAAAATGTGTCAAGTACCAAATTCAACAAGTTTCAAAGCACTTGAGTACCAGTATATGATTACATATTTATTTAACTGGGGTAATTAACTTATATCTATTTTGAGGGGTCATATGTATGCATTTTTATTAGGGAGAAAATTGCTATATTTAAAAATTGTAAGATTTCACCTTCGCTTGAGAAATCAACTTGTTTGCCAGTGCATAGTTCCTACAGACAGTTGTCTGTAGTTTAGGCGTCTGTCAGGGAGGTGTGTTGTTACTTCTCTGCTCACACACGTGCAGATCACCTACCAGAGCTCAATTCCCTTAGTCTAGGGGGACAGGAGGCAATTCCTATTCCTTTAGAGGCGTGTTACAGCTTCTTTCTCTTCCTCCTCATTGCAACATTTAAATTAGTCTTTGCTCTTTGGTCAGAATCTTGGGGAAAGAAAGGCCACGCAGTGTGATGCTGGCAGCGGTGGCATATTGGGCTGGTTCCCTCGGCTCTGCAGATAGAGTGGTAGAGGAATGGCCTTGGGCTCAGCCCTCCCCATCTTATTTCTGCGTGGTGGAGACATTTGATACTCTTTTTCAGGTTGTCATTCAAAATTCAGCCGTGGGCCTCCTATTGCCTAAGTATCCTGAAGACAAGGTCTCCCGTCTTTGGTTCCTTTGTGGATTGTATGGAGGGGCCCTAATTCTTTTCTGTGGTACATGACTTTTTTTATTTATTGGATTTTGATCTAAATATTGAAGAACTAGTTCTAACAGTATCTTTAGAAGCCATGAGTAAGCTGTATATTATATTGCAAACAAGAAGATAAATTGCAAAACTGATAGAGTAATATTCTCTGTACTGATACTTCATGAATAGAAGCACTGATTACCATCAATGGAATTTCAGTGCAAACTCTTCATTTTTCTCTTGGTCCTGTATATTCTAGCCATAGTGAAAACAAGCAATTAATAATACCAAGGTCACGTACGGTTTTTACAGCTCTGTATAGCTCTCTGTATCATCAGCTGAGGTCAGGAGTCCAGATACAAATCAAAATAGGGAAGGAACTTAGAATCTATCCCATATAAATTAAAAATAAGATAGGTCAAGCAGGGGTTCCAGGAGTTGTGGGTAGCAGAGGTGGGCTATGGACACATGTAATGCCTGCCAGCGGTCTGTTTTTTCTGTTATTCATTAGCTAGTGTGTACCTTCTAAAGGAACTGCAGTGGATTGTGTAACATTCGTGCGTAGCAGTAAACTACAGGGAAGACCAGCCGTCATGTGCATCCAACAAATAGTGTGGGGGCCTCCCGGGGGTGTAGGCGCAGGGAAATGTGCCACAAAAACACCACTCAAAGAATGTTTGAAACCATTGACTCTCAAGTTAGAAATACACACAGCATAAGGTTTTGCATACAGTAGACACAAAAAGTTCTGTGGAGGAATAGATGGGTCAAATTTTAAGAGTTTTCATTATTCGAGTTTGCTTTATGCTGGAGTGGGCACTTCAGTTTAAAATTAACTTACACTGTGGGTCATGAACTAGGGGCAGCGTTCACCCTGTGGCCGTTTTAGAAGTGTATGACATTTTTTAAAAATCAAAGACTTTTATGCCAAAGTTTGCATTTGTAACATAACTTCAGAAATGCTGTCTGATAAATCTGCCTCTGACGTCCTGCCTAAGAGTAATTCCCTGAGCATATAGGGGACCCCTGCCCTGTTCTCTGCTGCTCTTACCTCTTATGGGCTCACTTCTGTAGGGTCACAGGGCTGAGATTGCTTTCATCATCTCACTAAGGTTTCCTGTTCTGAAAAATGAATTATTGCCATAGGTCATTGTTTAACATGAATTCAGTTGAATTTATGAATAATGAAGGACTTTCACAAGTTTTTTATGGCAAATATTTTTAAAGAATGTCTCAAAAGTCAGTTTGCTTGGAAGAGTCAGTATAAATAACAATTTTGTTTTAAATTCCCCAGCTCTTTCCATTGAGAGGACCTGAGAACAGTTGTGTGTTTTTAAACATTATTTTCTACCAGAAGGAAACAGGGCTTCTTGGCGAAATGGCCAGGAACAGTCTGGGAGCACTGATTAGGCCTTGAACCTCATACATGGCAGCATAGGGCATTATTGGAATCACCCAGTCCTTAATATGTACCATATGTTTAATAATACTAAATCAATGTTTAGTTTATTGGATTTGATAATGTGATAATTTTCTCATGGTTGTGTAAGAAAATGTCTATGTTCTTAGATGATTCAGACTTAAATATTGAAGTGAAGTGCTAGGATATCTAAAAAATACACTTAAATGGTCCATCCTGGGCTGGAGATATAGCTCAGTGACATAGCACCTGCCTTACAAGTGTGAAGTCATGAGTTCAATTCCTGCCCCCCCCCCAAAGAAAACAAACAAATAAATGATCCATCGCATGCCAGTGAATGGATGGATGAGTACATGTATGAATGTGTTGACACAGATGTAGACACTAGTATATGATTGGAGAGAGGAATGGATAATAGTTACAGATACAAGTGTACAGGCCGATGATAGGTAAAAAATTGTAGAGACATACAGATGACAGCTGGATACAGTTGTAGATGCAAACATATAGATAGAAGGATAGATGGATAGGTACAGATACAAGTGTATGAATAGATGGAAGAATGGACAGTCAGGCATGGGCTGTAGTAGAAGAGACAGATGAAAGACTGACAGTATGAATTGATGAACATAAATGGAAGGTATAAACTTGTTTATTGCATTCTTTAAATTTTGTGTAGTGTTGAAAATACTACTGGATTAATGGGAATAAACACTTAAAATAGGGCCAAGTAAGACAACTTGCCTTAATTTTAATCCTTTGATTTATCTTAACTGTAATAAAATAGTGATGGTGAAATTTAAATTAAGCCTTTAAACAGGAATTCTTAACTTTGGTGCATGGGTCCCTAGAGGATTTGTGGAAACATTTCATAAATCTTTTGATATGTATAAAATGTTTTTATGTAGGTATTTTTCTGCAGAGAGAGTCCATGAGAGCTTTCACTTTATTCTGAGAGATCCTTAAGCAGTTAAGAACTGCTGTCCCAGAATAGACTTCTAATTTTAAGATATTCTTTATTCTCAGTGTTGAATATTAGTTGAATTAGCCTTTAAATGGCTCACATATAAATTTGGTACTTGTGAATGTAATTCTTAGTTTATACTAAACAAACATTAAGCCGATTCCAGTTTACAAAAAGGTTTGCTAGTATCAGCTGATAGTTTAATGTAAGTTTATTTGACCACGGAGATTCTGTTACTTAGAAACAAACTGGGACATTTTAATAACATGATGTATTTCCTTTCTTTTCCAAATAATACGCTTTTAGTGTAATCACATGTTATTTTTAATACAATCCTGCTTTCCCTGGTGAGGGATTCTACATTCTTCACATTTTATGCAAAGGAAAAAATAAGCTAGGGTAAGTTCTGACTTTATCCGTTTTCATGTAGAAAAGGAAACAGAACCTCACAGAAGAGGGGGGCATGCTTTTATGTTTTGTTGTATGATCACGAAGTTCTTCTTACTGAGTTAGAAACATTCTTGCCTTTACAAAGAGCAGCACGTGACCTGCTGGATACCAGTGGGGGTTATCATCTTGAGAGTTCGTGTCCAGCACGTCACAGCAAAGACATGTGAGGGATGTGCCAGGGCCTTGTTTGAGTCTCCAGCGCATATAACATATAAGACTACACAGTCGTCTCGCAGTAGACTTCCCTTTCTCTAGAACCTGTCACAAGTGCTTCTGGCTCCGTTAGGTTCGGTAGGAGCTGGTGGCCATGAGGCCAGTAGTGGGATGGGAAAGGAGCACACTGGCAGTGGCACCTCTGTGCAAAGCTTGCTGTGTGAGCTGTGTTGTTGCACTGTCATGTTGGAGACTGGCAAGAGTCACTGGAGAGTCACTCAGAGGTTTTTTTTTTTTTTTAATCAGAAAAGGGTCCCTCTACAGGGCTGGCAGATTTATCAAATGCTCTTCCCATTTGGCTGGCTGCTTTAAGTACTGTATATTTCTCTTACTCTTTAGGTGTTACGGGTAACTTTCTGCTCTGGAATGCATATCAGAGAGAGTTTATCGCACCCTCTGAGGTTTGATTTAAACTGCGGGTTAGACTGTTTCTTTAAGTCAGCATCTTGGGAACATAGTAATTCATGGTATGTTTAAGTGATTGAGTTTTAAAATGTGGCTATTGTCCCGAACAGCCAGATCAGCTGCTGAATATTACCACTTGTCAAAGCATGACTCAATTGTTTAAAAAACTTTCTGCTTTCTATGTCTGGAAGTGTTAATAAGAGAAATTATTTCTGATTAACTTCATGACCCCATATAATCTTTTTCCATTTAGCTGCTCACATTTCCTTTGACAATTCTTGCATTTTGCAGATTTTCTCTGTTTTGTTTACAATCGGGGCTGATATCAACTCTTGAGGTAATAGAGTTTACACTGGAGATCAGGAAGAGGGAACTGTGTCCTCCTTCTGCAGCCATTTTGGCACAGAATACAAGGGTCCAAGAAATGCGTTATCCCTGTTCTCCTGTGTGTCATGATGTTTTTTTTTGGGGGGGGGACAAGATAATGCCCCTCTACCCACATCACCCACATACACAAAGATATAATAAACAGCTAATGAATACAAGCCTAGCATAGATTTTTCCTGGGTGATAGCAAAGATGCCGAGGCTGGGGGATGCTTTCTGAGGAGCTGAACTGTAGGCGGGGCTCCTCCTGTGCCTCAAAGCTGTCTTTGGGGGGTCAGAGGCTCAAGTCATAGAACTGGGTGAATTTGGCTGCTGCGTGCCTCCCTTGAAACCAGGGTCAGCTGTTCATAAATCAGATTTGTTGGTAAGTCTAACAAAATCAGTCTTACACACCTTTGACACACATACACAATGTAAAGCATAAAAGAACTAAGTCCACACAGAAAAACACAGTAAGTCCCCAACTGTACCGTACTCCGCATGGCATCGCACTGTGCAGCACGCACACAGCACAACTGTGACGGTGTCTGGCGGACATGTGAGCTGCTGCCATGATTTGTTCCCATTTACAAATGCTCATGACTCAAGATCCGTTTGTATCTGTGAAAGTTCACAACTCAGTTTGGGGACTTCATGTAATTGTAAAAATACTGGAATAGGACTGGGACTGTAGCTAGGTTAGAGAGCACTTGCCTAGCCGGCATGCATGCAGCTCTGGGTGTGACCTCCAGCACCCCCAAAAAACAAAAGTTACAAGAATAATTATGTGAGAATGGGAATAACTTTCCCGTCCGGATGATACTTAGAGGTGTCTGTACCAAGTAGAGAACGTTGTGCGTGTGCAGGTTTCAGCTGGATGACATTATGGGTGGGGTTTCCCCCTTTTTAATGAAAGCAGTCATCTCAAGCAGTAATTCAGTCTGGATTAATGAGGAAGACTCCTAAGGTGTAAGTGTCACCTGACAATACCAGCTCACGTTCTGAGTATCTTCCACCTCTGTTGGCAACACCTGCCATACTCCAGGGCCTGGGCTTTCCAGATGAGCATCCACCAAGATTCAGGCCTTCATTGGGCTCACCAGGCTTTTCACCCAGACCCTCAGGGCGGCCACTCGGCCCAGCACCAGAGTGCAGACTCCAGAGGCAGCAGGTGCAGGTTGGGCCGTGCCCGGCCTCGTGCTCTGTGTTACTGCAGTGTGCCATCTGTGCACGCCCAGTCC
The DNA here is from genome assembly GCA_004027295.1 of Dolichotis patagonum. NCBI lineage: Eukaryota > Metazoa > Chordata > Mammalia > Rodentia > Caviidae > Dolichotis > Dolichotis patagonum. Next base: position 34,901 of record PVJX010002016.1, read on the forward strand.
TGCGTCCTCAGTGGGCTCTGCTCTGCAGGGAGGTCTGGAAGCTGCAGCCTGGGGCCCTCCCTCGGGCAGGAGCACTGGAGTCCAAAGGTCAGAAGCTGCACAGACCTAGTCTTCCCCTCTGCGCTGGAGTCTGAAAGCCTAATGCCAGAGTCCAGGCGCCGTGGGAGTGCGGGTGGAGCTGGGGGAAATGGAAGCACGGAGGCTCCATGCTCAGGGACTGTAAAACCTCATGTGTCACTTAGATAGCACCTAGTCCAGTGGTGGTGAACCTATGGCACGCATGCGGTTTCTCTTGTAAGACAAGTTATTAATGTACAAGTTGTTTTTCTAACCAAAAACCTCAATATTCAGGTTTAATTGCCGTGTTGGTGCTTTGTGATAAATAAGTAAGTTTTGGGTTGCAGTTTGGCAATCGTATCTAAAAGGTTCGCCATCACTGAGAAAACACAAAAGCTATTTGGTTTGAAGAGAGAGGTGTGCTTATTTATGTCTTTTTGAGATAGTCTCAGTATGTAGTTCAGGCCGGCTTTCAACTCACTTTGTAACCCAGGCTGGCCTCGAACTCACAGCAGTCCTCCTGCCTCAGCCTCCTGAGTGCTGAGATTACAAGCATGCGGCACCACACCCAATTAAGACAGGTGTACTTGCTCCCTCATTGGTGACACAGAGCCCCCAATGAGCCACGTGTGAAAACTGCTGATCACAGTGATGAACACATTTCGAACTGAGTCAAACAAATCCCAGAGGAGTGAAAGGACTGTGTAATTGACACAGTCAATTGGAGAAGAAGATGGGCCCCCAGGTCTTCTGGTTTATGGTGTAATCATTTCTTTATGAATCAGGCTACATATGTATCTCACTGTGTCATGTCTCAGTGATTTAAAAATATTCACATGTGTAAGGAAAGACCTCAAAATTAGAAATACAGTTAGCATTCCTTATATATGTATACAAAGACAAGACACGTCCTTAGCAATTTCAGAGTATGAGGCCAGGATTTCCTTCCTACGCATATATGTTAGTAATTCCAGCATATTTGTGAGGCCAAACTGAGCGTCTGTTTGTTACTATTTATATATATATATATCATAAAGAACGTTCACTACAAGGACATTTATCATGATGTTTATGGAATTAAAATATCCCACTCAGAGCACAGTGAAATTTCCAGGCTGAACAAGTTCCATGCAGGACATGTTTTTAAAACATAAAAATAGATGCAGTAAATGACTTCCAGTTTAAGAGCAAACTTTCCCTTGTCACTCCTTCTGAGCTTTGGCTCGCTCAGGGATTTGGCCGCCTTCATAGAGCTGGGAAGAGGTGTGCACAGCAGTCCACAGTGCACCTTGCCTTTTGTCTTTGCAAACTCTTTGGGGTGACTGCATTTTTCCTGGGAGCTGCTGGGCCCAGACTGAGGAGACCTCAGCCCATTGTCTTCCACTTTGACTCCTAGCACTTGTCTGTTACTCGATGTTCCTGCTTATTGATTTCCCAGAGAGACTTTGACCTATTTATTGCTGATTTTAAAATGGCATCTAACATGCAATGAGTAAGGTAAACTGAGTAAAGTCAAGTCTGAATAAGGAATGAAGGAATGGTTCAGTCATCTATGTCATCCAAAGTTGCTAATTACATTGACTTACTCAATTGGAGTCCCCTTTGGAGCTAATTTTTGTTTATAGCTTAGATAGCCTTACAGCATTTATGTCAATGCCTTAATATCAATATAACAAAAGGACTGCACAAATAATGTGTAAGTTTATCTTCTTGTTTTTACTTGCCCCGAATTCAGCTTTAAATTATTTCATTCCTAAACGAATTATGAACATAAACTTTTTGTTGGCATAATATTCTATTCTAGTCTTACCACTTGTGGTAAGTATTTGACCCATGACTTTAACAGTCACCTTCATGGGTTAGTCTTGTTAAATCTTGGAATCCTGGGTATTAAGAAGAAGTGCCAGCTGAGCTTGGTGGTGCATGTTTGTCATGTCAGTGGAGGCTGAGGCAGAAGGATCCATAAGAGTTCAACCCAGCCTAGGCTACATAATGAGCTCAAAGCTAGTCTGAACTCCATAGTGAGACCCTATCTCAAAAACTCTTTTTAAAAAAGTGGTTAGAAATAACATAGGAATAACAACTTCAACGGAGTAAACCAAACTTTTACAGCTTGGAAATTATCTATTAAACTGTTACACATGGATGAATATGCTGGTTTTTCTCCATTTTTACATGAACTATTAGTGACAGTAACTACATTCTTCATATACATCGTATTTTCCCAAATATTTTACATTCTTCTCTGATTCTCCTAACAGCACTGTAAAGTGGGGCTGCAAAGTTCTCCAGGTGATAGGAAAACTATTAAAAGATTGAACAGATATTAAAACCTGAAAAATTAGAGGAAGCTGCCCGAGATGGACAAGAACTTAAGTTCTGAGACCGGTGTTTCTTCAAAACTTGGAAGAACAAAGAAGTCAGTGTAGTTTATGTATATGTCATAAATTTTGTGGAAATACAAAGACAAACGTCATTATATAATGAAAACTTTAATGTATAGTTTTGGTAGGGCCTAGTACATAGTAAACACTAACAGCTCTGTGTTCTGTTAAACTGAATAAAAAGATACATTTCAGCAAATTAGGGCAAAGGAGATAGATGCTGACTATGACCAATGTAACAAAAGTTTAAAAAATTATGTGTATTACATTTACATTTAACTAAGATTATAGGCAAGATTAATTAATTTAGATTTTTAGTAAACTACTGCTTTCCGTAGTATTTTGATCTTGATGGGTGAAGAATAGTGAGGTTGATTTTGAAATACTGTTTTTGAATCTGTTAAAAAAATTTTTACACTTGCAGAAGTATCAAACCTGGTGTGGAATCCCATGAATATCTTTCTGCTAGCTTCCCCTGATGTTAACAGTGCACCCGCAGTACAAAGATCTAAACCAGGGCGTTAGCACTGCACTAGTGTTAATTTCACATGTGTAGAGTGAATACCTAACCCAATACTGAAGTAATCAATAAATCACTGTTTTCACGTAATAAATAGGAATAATTCATAAATTCTTCCTGCCTGTCTGTATGCTTTTGGTCTTGAATTACACATAATTTTTAATGGTACTTGGAGAGTTCCTAGCTAATAGCAGATGTCAAACAAATTGTAAAGGCCGTGCTTACTTGGTCCAGCTCAGCATGCTGACATCCTGTCTTAGTGAGGGGGCTGCTATGCAGAGGTGAGAAACTGAGTTTTTGACTTTCAGTGAACTTCTAGAAGGCTCTTATACCTTTGCTTGCTCATCGGTGGCTGGCAAATCAGACTGGCTGCTATGGTGATACTGAGGCTAACATGTGGATTATGTTTCTCACTGATGACAAATTCTACTGCAACTGCGTGAGTGAACCTTGGTAGTGGCAGAAGAACACTTGGGGCTACTTGATGTTTTGTGGTTTAAGAACAATACTCGAATATGACCGTATGCATGAAAATGCATAGGGGGATATTTCCCTTGTCTTAATATAATTATTTTCAAGATGAAGATGTTCCAAAGTTGAGTCACTATCCTCTTCAGCGTTACAAATTTGTTCTGGAAGAATATTCCTAAAAGAAAATAGAGAGGAAATCATAAATGGTCCAAGTACATAGTACTCTGACATCCTGTCTTAGTGAGGTGATTTAGAAATGAATTTTATATCTGTTTCTTTAAAGCTTTTGTTCTCCATGTTAGATCCTTTTGTCCTGTCACACACCAGAATAAATCCCAACTATATAAAAAAACCTTAATGTGAAAAATGAAGTGATAAGTACACTTGACTGGGACCTGGTCACACCCTGTAAGTGAAGAAATCTTCCCATTTGTGACTTGGAAACTATGCGTCGTACTGTGGTGTGGCTTAGCCCTGAAGGGACACATGCTGGAAGTTAGTTCTCCTGGGGGCAATGCTAAGGTTTGGTGGAGCCTCCTGAGAAGTGACTTTGTCACTGAGGGCACTGCCCTTGACAGGGATTAATACAGGTCTTTCGGGGTGAGTTCCCGCACAAGTGGACTGTTAGAAAAGGGCCAGCATCGGCCCCTCCCCAGTCACTGGCTTTCTGTGATCGCACACTGTCCCCTCATTGTGATACCATCTGGCATGACCAGAGCTGAGTCATGGGTGCCAAGTGGAATGGCTGCCCTTGGTGAAAGACAGAACCTCACCAAAAAAAAAAAAAAAAGTAAAAGCACGTAAGCACTGAGTTCTTATTCTGAGTGACAATTTAAAGCAAAGAACTGAGTGTCCTGTCTTTCAGAGTAAAACAGTACTCCTAGTTGAAGAGCAGAATTTCTTTTTCTTTTTTTGTGTGTGTATGCTGGGGATTGAACTCATGACTTTGCACTCGCTAAGCAAATGATTGTGCCGCTGAGCTAAACCCCTGGCTCTTCACAGAGTACTTTCAGATAAGATGCATAGAAAGAATAACAAAACAGAAACTCATCGTAGGTTCAAATGACCGTCACTTATGTCATTATGAACCATTGGTTCAGTGACTGTGGAGGGAAAAGTGTGCGGTGAAGACCCCAGGCTGTGACCACCTAACTCCTCTGATGGGTTTCAGATCACTGGAAGTGGACAGGGTGTCCTTCTTATGCCCTGCAATATGGAACGTGCAGCACAACCTGTGGAAAAACTTCGAAACAGAGTATTACAAAGCTCTCTTCACACCTCTTCTTCCCCCATCTTTTTGCTCCCCGCTTCTGCCCAGCCCAGTACTAGAGACTGAACTCAGGGTCACACTGACTTACATTCTCACCTCTCCCCACCACCCCAGGATCTTACTAAATTGCTTAATGACTTGCAATCCTCCTGCTCCAGCCTTCCAGAGTGCTAGGATTAAGGCACATGCCCCTACTCCTGGCTAACCACTTTTGAACCTTTCCCTGTTTTGTTTTTTTAAGGGATTTAATTTGGAATTTTACAAGTAGGAAAAGGGTAACGGAGATTAGGTCACTGTCTCCTCACTGCCAGGGGTAAAGAAAACATCCTTCAAGTATCCTGGATGAAACCTTGCGTCATTCATGTGTCTAGACGCGTGATTTCTGAATGCAGGCCGAAAAATATGTCCTTGAGAGTGAGAAAAGTTGAGTCTCAATAAATTTATTCAAAGTTCTACCCTCAAAAATCTAGATAGAAGAAATCTTAATATTAGCACATATTTAGGATCGTTCTCTGTAAATCAGTCTCTTAAAATTACACACGTAACAGGTGTGTGAGCTTTCTGTCAGAATGAGAGAACATCTGAGAAAATCAACTTAATGGAGTAAAGACGTACTTCAGCTGCGTTTCAGAGGTCTTAATCCGTGGCTTTTTGGCCCCATCACTGTAGGCCTGTGGCAGTGGTGGCAAACCTATGACCCCCATGCCACAGCAGGCTGTTCGTTGTCACTGCAAACTCTGAAGGCTCCTTCAGCAGAGCTGCTCCCCTCCTGCTGGGCAGGACGGCAAGAATGCACAGGGAAGGGGCCAGGCCTCGGGCCTCGGCTACCCTTCAAGGCACCTCCAGGGGTACACCTCCTCCAACTAGCTCCTGCCTCCATAATGCCACCAACTAGCTCCTGCCTCCATAATGCCACCTGCCAGGATCCGTCTTCAGCACGTGAGGTTTTGGGGGACACTGAAGATTGAAACCACAATAGTAGAAGCAGTGGTGTAGTCCGTGTATTGTTTCACAGCCTTACTGAACCTGTTTTTAAGGGGGTGCATATTGGGTAATAATACTCTGCTATGGAAATTTCCAAACATAGAAAAAACTAATGGATTTTCACGTACCTGTCACCCTACTTTAACAGTTATTAACATAAACTTACTAACGTTGTTTGAGCAAGCCCTTCGCATTTTTTTTTCATTTTTTTTATGGGGTTTATTTTTGTGGCACTGGGGACTTTACCCAGAGCCTTTGCATTGGTTGAGCTATCCCCAGACTCCCCCCCTACCCCTTGAGACAGGCTCATGCTGAGTTGCCCAGGCTGGGTTTGAATTCTTAGCCCTCCTGTCCCAGCCTTCCGGAGTGCTAGGGTGACAGGTGTGCACCACCACATCAGCTCCTTGGCTCTCCCTTTTCCCTTAAACCCCAGAGTTGGGGCCACAGAGGTTTAAATATTTTATCACACAATTCAAATTGATATTTGGAAAAGCCAGAATTTACCGAATCTTATTGTTGTTCAGCCTCAGAAAATGTAGCGCTTTCATTTCCCGTATCCCGGGTGGTATACATCTCAAGCCATTGTGATCCAGAAAGAGCTCTCTCAGAGAGTGATACGCCCCGTAGAATGAAACGCGGTCCACGCCGTCATCCGTGAGTTTGTTAAAGGACAGGTACAGATACTCCAGGCCTGGCTCCATGTGGCCAAACACATAGCCCGGGATCAGTTCAATCTGGTTGCCCATGAGCACGAGGTGCAGCAGAGACTTGGGCAGGTAGGATGGAACGCGGTAGAGCTTGTTGTAGGAGAGGTCGATGGATTCGAGGTTTCTGCAGCAAAGAACAAGTGAACATAGTGGGGAACCAACCTCAAGCTGTAGTGACCGGCAGCTCTGAATCTTGGCGAGGTCAGTTGTGGGTATTGATCATCTTCCTGGAGGCCCCATGTTGCAGTGATGATCCTAACCTGAACCCGACTGTGTGCTCACCTAGTCTGGCTGCTCCCAGGCTCCTGTTCTTACCAGCACCCACGCGGCCCCCTGGCTAATATTTCACCAGAGGAGGGCGCCGTAGTGCAGGAGAGAAGGTCCTTGGGGAGGGGAACAGGGAAGTCACGTGACAGAAAGACCTTTTCCAACTATTCCTGTGGTCAAACTGTTGAATCAGACATGAAATCCACGAGTCCCTGGTTCTGTGTAGGATGTTTTTCCCCTTTGTTTTTGTTTTGTTTTGGGGTTTTCTGCAAGTTTGATTTTTCTCCCACATGTTCATTCCATGTTTGATTTGATGACCTGGCACACTTGGGACTTGGGGTGAGACCGAAAGATCTAGAAGTTCTTACCAGCCAGAGGATCCCAGGAAGTGCTGAGGTCCCCGGCCGCTTTCAGCAGCTTCCCCTGAAATGCCTGGTGAAGACTTTACCACTCACAGGAACTCAGACTTACCCTCCAATTGGCCCCAAAGACCTCCTTTCATCTCTTCCCTTTCTACAGCTGAATGACTGATGTCCTAGGCTGTACTATCCACAGATGTCATTCTGGGACGCACAGCATGTGTGCGAATCACCAATGGCCACGCTGCCGGGGCTCGCCTCCAACCCCCTTTCCCTTCGCTGAGCGGGACAGCAAGTCTGCCGATTCCCAGCTAGGACATTGGGTTCTACTGTCCGCCTCCACTGTCGGGCCCAGCCTTTTAAAATCTATTCTGTAAGACTTGAAATGGAGAAATAGTTTGAACAAAAGAGGGCACTGGTATGGGAGGACAGGCCTGGCCTTTGGGACTTGTTCCTCCCTGACGGTGAGGAAGAACAGGGTGGCACATTTCTTCCTCACTGTATGTGGGGTGATGTCCACATAAGCCACCTACCAGCCTGTGTGGCAGGCAAAGCTAAAGCAGCGGTTGAGGTTGTGATCAGAAGTCAGTTCTTGCTAGCTCACCACCTGCCAACCGTTAGGCAGCAGTGATCCTGACACTATGAAGTGGCCAAGCTGGGGTAGGGCAAGGATTCGCTAAGGGTGCTGGGAAAATTCGGTAGTGCATATACTTACTCCTGATTGATCCAAGCTAAAGGAGCAATTCTGCTTTCTTCTATTTTATTGTAACGTAGTACAATCACATTTATCTTTTTGGTATGATTGAAACAAATTTCAGTTATTTCTTCAATTTGGTTATTTGCTAGGTGTAATTCCTATAATTAAAAGAGTATTTTTTCTGTTTGCATTTGTTAATAAATAGTCAATTTCACAGATACTAAAGTTATAAAGAAGACTATTCTTAGACTATTATTATCGAAAGACTTTTAAATGTGACCATGGTTTTAAGTTGTCAGATTTTATAGCTTGTAAAGTAAACTATATCTGTTGATAAAATTAAGTGGTTTTTATTTAGCTCTTAAACAATGATATATTGGAAGATTCAGCATACCATATACAATTTGCAAAACCTGGGACCTCAGGTGGACTTTAAAGTCTGGAGAGTAAGTAGAAATTACTATATATCCACTCACCACTGAGCAGCTCAGACCCAAAGAGATGATGGTGCTTGTCCACAGTTCCAGGACTGATGTGTGAGGGGGACTATTCCAAGGGAGCCTTTAGCTCCGGGCCAGCTTCCTGCTGCTGTCCCGTGAGGCTGTAATATTGCTAGGCTCACACTCCAAACAAACTGGGATTTAACTAAGAGTTAACTGAGTCACAGCGAAGCTTGCTAGAACTATTTGAATGTTTAAGAGCTGGCTGCCTTCAAGTTAAACTTAGTTTGCATTAAAATGAATTTTTTACTGAGAATATGAATTATAAAATTCTGCTTGTTCTGGTTAGAATGCAAAAATAGAAGTAGCATGTACGTTTGGTGTGACTTTCCTTTCATGTCATGGTAACTCTCCTTTGTCACTTAACCGTGGTGTTAGTTAGAAATGAGTAAAGTAGTTTTCAACTTTTTGCTTTTACCTCCATATATAATTCATAGATGAGCTAGATTAGTGGTTCCCAAATGTGGTTGTATGTTAGGAACACCTCGTGAGTTGATTAAAGTATTAATTCCAACCTAAATGTATGCCAGTAAGGGACTAGTTAAGTCTTGGCATACTTTTCCATACCTAGATTACTCACAGTTCTAAGAATGATGTGTGAGAGTCTTAAGGTATGTAATGAGGGGCTGGGGATTTAGCTCAGCAGCGTAAGCGCCTGCCTTGCAAGCACGTGGTCGTGAGTTCGATCCCTGGTACCGATTAAAAAAAAAAAAAGATATGCAATGAGATGAGTGTGGCATGGGTTTAGAAGGATTGATAGCACACACCATGTACTTGTATACACAGGGAGGGACCTGTATTCCTCGGCTTTGCCTGAGTTGTATGTGTGTTTTACTGGTGGTAAACACACACTGTCTAATGATCTTTTTTAAAATTCTGAATCCTGGCTGTGTTCTCCAAAGGATTAGACTTAGAATGTCAGGAGTCTGTATATCTTAGGAACCCAGGTGATTCTGCTAAGCATGACATCACAATAGGTGACCTTCTTCTGGTTAGCTGGGTCCACTGTCAGACAAGCTCCATCCTGAGTTCTGGTGGGATGCTCATGTGGTGCGGTAGAAACGGAGCTCGGGTAAGGAAACCTGGGTTCCAGCTGGGCCTGTTAGTATTTACAAACTCTGTGAACCGCAGTGTTCCTACTGCAGGAAATGCAAAGTGTTGAGACTCATTGGCAAAGACTTCCTGGGCATCCCTTGCAGCAAGGAGACTAATTACACTCGGAATTGTTGGGGTGCTTTAGAAGGACTAAAACAAAAGCGGGGCCGTGGTCCTAGAGATTATCACAGGACAGTCTTGGTAGGAGCTGGTCAAAATTTGTAAGCTACAGAGTTGCAGGAACAGGCGAAGCCTTCTTGGTATAATACTTGCACCAGCCATTTGCCGTTTGCTGAGTCTGTGGTGTTGCCTGGAACTTGTAAGTGGATACAGGTGGGACTGACAGGTGGCGCTCTACTGTGTTGGACATCGTAGTTCTGGCTTGGGACAGTTGGAACTGTCTTCAATGTTGGCTACCTTTCGGAAGTTGTGGTTTCTGTTCAGATTCTTAGTTTCTCTTTCCCATTCTCCCTAAGAGTTGTCAGCAGGATCATTTTTCACTTTATCAGGGGTATATAATGCTTATGTTATTAAAAAAAAATATGTACAGCACCAAAACTACCTACTTTAATATACTTTACCATGGTCTTTTAAGAGACAGTTTTACTGTAGTATATTTTATCTAAAATATATTTAAAATGATAGAAGAAAGGTATCATTACCTCAATAGAAGCAGGAAGACCTTGTGGAATAATTCTAAATTTATTTTTTCCCAGACGCAGGTAGGATAGACTCTTCAGAGGTTTGAAGGCTAAAGGATCGACATTGGCTTCACTGAGATTGTTTCCTTCCAATTCTAAGGAGACCAACTGATCTAAGTCTACAAAAATAAAATTATAGGAATATTAGAATAATTGGAAAAAACATGCAATTTGGACTTGGGGTGCAGCTCAGTGGAAGAGCACTTGCTCAGCATGCATGAGGGCCTGGGTTTGATCCCCAGCACCACAAAAGAGAGAAGAAAAATAACCATGTCATTTTTATAGCCTGCATGGGAAAAAGTTCACTTTATTTGAAGGTATACAGTGTCCTTATACCTGCCCCATTGATCCCATTCCTAAGTTTGCACATTTCAACCAGGACAAAATGCACAGTGAGAATTGCAGAGAAGAAATTATTCAAGTGTATGGAATACAAATATGTGTAACTAACAAAAGCAAAAGGGAGAAATGTCAGAGAAAGTCACTGGCAGCATTTGCAGTGCCAGGCTGGGGTGAACTGGCAGCCTGATAGGTCAAAGGTTGGTGAGTGATTCCCTTTCCTAAAACACAGAAAGGAGCACTCTTTCCCAATCTCTGAACAGGGGAGTTGGTAACAAAGCAGAACAGTGAATTCCCTGTATAGTGATGCACTTACTGACACAGGGTTTTCAATTTTTTAAAAAAAGCTCATCAAAACCTCCAGTCATTCAGACTAAGCTACCAAGGAAGTCCACACGTCTCCCACTGGCCCGGAAGTAGTATCATCGAGGTCAGTTGGAAGCTTCGAGGTAAACCACTGACCACGCAGCAATGACATACCCAGGTGCATCTGGTTAGAGGTTTAGGGTGTGGCCAAGATTCCCAAATAAGGGATGTTTCCCTTGTCACAAGCAGCGCACAGGAATGTCCTGTGCGACTTAATCCTACACTTAGGCATTAGCAAAGACACTTACATGGGAAGTAGAGATAATAAATGCTAAAGATTAAACTAGAAAGCAGAGTGGAGTAGTATGGGAGTGGTACACCCTTAAGGGTAGGAATATTTAGATAGAGGCAAGAGGGACTTCTGGCTGGAACAGTCAGGTGAGCACACACAGGTGAAGGGCTGGGCCTGGGCTCACCTGCCCACTGCCAGCCAACCCCACCCTCCATCCCCAGCTGCAGGACTCAGGGCAGTCAAGGCGGCCCAGCCGCTGCCCCAGCCAAAGGGCACCCAGCACTCACCGAAGTGGTACAGCGACAGGACTAAGAGCCCAGCCTACCCAGGAAGTGCAGGGAAGTTTCCAGGGCTAGAGGACAGCAGAGGGCTTCCTGTCTGGCCACCTGCATGGGAACAGGGCCTCCTCTGTGCCTGGAGTTCGGCGGTTGGGAGCGCAGGTGGCCAGTTTACCTTGGACCACACATCAGTACTCTGGTAATATAGAAGCACTGATGCATGAACCATTCCAGGGATGTGTGAGACCACTTTCAGAATACGGAGTTTATGTTTCATAAGCCGTCATTCTGATAGCACAAATGCGGATTCACACATAGTTCATATTAGCCTCTTAGTGCACTGTTCCACTTCCCTTCAGTCTCTGTTTAATGGAGCAGAAGTGAAATTTTCCAGTGCCTTCTACATATGACGAAGCACATCAAAATTTGGGTTTATTAATGTTTTTCATGTGTACCCTTGAAATGCATCTGGAAATTGAGTAGTTCCCTAACTATGTAATACTCATATTAGCAATTTTTATAGTTATTGTTCTCTTGTCATCAGCAGAAGTATTTTGTTCCTGTGAAGTTTCTTAGCACGAAGGGAAACAATTGCACATGCTAGGTTTATAAACGGTTATATAAAAATGTTTCAAATAATAGTGCTGAACACTGTATCTCAAGAGCTCTTCTGGATAATTAGGAGGACAATAGAAAAATGTAGGCAATCTTTATTTTAAGGAAGCATGCAGTCTAATCAGAGGTGTGAGCTGGAGTCTGTGAGGTATGAAGTGGGATCCAGCCTCTTGTGCAGGTTACATTACGTGTACATCAGCTATCTCATGTGGCCCAGAAACAGGCCCTGTTCCTGCAGGTTCAAACGCTTCTCAGTAGAGTCCATCCTTCAGAAAGCCAGGCCATGGCCACCGCCACACTCTGCATACCCTGAAATGTGGGAGGAGCAGGAACCCAGGGCAGCCCACCCCCTCAGGAACAGAGCAGCCACGTCAAGCCACTGCCTTTGAAGAACGACAGAAGCTCCACCTTGTGCACAAGCCTGCGTGTTCCTATTGTACACACAATTCTCATGTGTTTAGTTTTAGGTTCTAACATGTGGCAAATTAAAATAACACCATGTTATCATAGGCATAGCTCAAACTGTGGATGGGAAGATGAAGGAAACCCAGTCACCAGATCACCAAGAGCCAACCAAAGTATCAGCATAGAGCACCAAACTTTATGGCACTGTGGGCGGTATTTAGTGCAGTTCTGCAGGTATTAAGGATCTGTAGGAGATTTATTGTACTGCACATGATGAAAAACTAGAATCACTGAAAGTTTTAAGGTTAGTGTGCTTTTTAAAAGATAATAAGCAATGTAAAATATGCTTTTAAGTTTTACCAGTTAGTAAATTTTTATCAATTTAAATGGTAATGACCTAAACATTTTTTTAGTTATGCATTTGTCAGTGCTGTAAATCAGAGCTCCAAATGACAACAGAAAAAAGATTCTAAGGAAACATGTCACAAAAAAAGATGTTAAATACCTGAAAAACTTTCTTCATCAATAGCCTGAAGATTATTTTCATTGATGTTGAGTTCTTCTAAGGTAGATGGTAATCCTGAAGGAATGTATAGTAAATTATTTCCATCCATATTCAGTCGCACTAATTTCTTCAGAAGCTTAAAAAGCAAATATTAAAATTACCATTTTTATCTGATCACCTATATAGTCACATATGCCACACAAAGGGCACTTTTAAGGAAGAGAATAAAAATCTCAGAAACTTAGATGTCCTTTGTCTTAATAATGTCCAGGCCACATGCCAGTCGTCTCTCTACCAAATAAATATTACCACAGTAACAGCTTTTATTCACATACATTTGCAGCAAACCACATTTGATGACTTTATATTCCACGTACCCATATTTGTATTGCAGCTTAGAAAGCTAGCAAAGAAAAGGAAGGAAGGAACGAAAGAAAGAAGGAAGGAAGGAAGGAAAGGAAGGAAGGAAGGAAGGAAGGAGAAAAGACAGAAAAGCAAGCAAGCAACTATAACTAATGGGTCAGTCATATTTTGCTAGGTCTTCATCTTCATAGCAGTAGATAGAAATTTCATTAAATCATGCATTAATCTGTCATGTATGCTTAGCGTTAAGATGATATTTAATCTGTATTTGTAAAGTTATGTTTCATATGTACATTAATATTTATGTGAGGAAAAGGGTCATAATATAACACTAATTACTGTGTAACTTTTTCAAAACAAAGTACTACAAATATCACAGGCTATTCCTATGTGGTCCTCAAATAACAGCCTGAAAAGTACATTTCCACTTTTATAGTTGCTTGTTTATTTCCAAGCCTGGCCTGCAGTAGCAAAAATGGAGAACTGAAGTTGAGTTCTTTACTGAATCTATGTGGAATGATTTACTTCTCCAGTAATCATATTCCACTTTCAGATTTATAACAGGACAAGGAATTCCCCAGCAAAGAACCTACAGTGTTTTTCTCGTGACCAAATAGAAAATATATATGGCTCCTAATGCCCACTGTTAGGCAGAAAGATAGATCGCTTCAAGCAAGTACCGGGCGCCCTGTTATCTGTCTGCTCAGGCCCTAGAAAAGAACCAGGAGCTAAGAACACAAGAGGCTCGCGATGTGTGTGAGTTGTCGGAGGACCTGGAAGGCCGTCCAGAGGAGCAGTGCGATGTAGTGTTTTACTTATGTCTCTTAAGGCACACACATGTATGAACCTTCCTTTACACACACCAGCCTTTAACCTTCTCTGTGTTCTATTGTTGTTGCCCTGAAATTTCTTGATTTCCTTTTTGTAAAAAAGATTTTTAATTGGATCTATTTCCTTCAAAGGTTTACTCTGTGTGATTTCCTATCCTTTTTCCCTCCTCCTCCCCATCTAACCCAATGCCAATTTTCAGCCAAGCCCCTCTGTTTTTCCGGAACCCACTGCCAAAGCTTCTTCCACTAGATGTTGCCCATTGCCCATAAATAAGAAAGCAGTGTCTTGCTGGCCTGAAAATGCTCACAGAGGTTTCACAGACACCTTGTTTTATTCCTAGCCGATGCTTCATGTGCTAAGACATCAGATTTTAATGTTTTCAGCTACTTGAGAAGAAAGTGCTCCTTAAACAAAGCTCTAGTTATGTCACTGATGCATTCAAGTTGTTACAAAGGTGAGACTAAAAGTCTGTAAAACAAATGATGTTCAAAGAGAAAACTTGAATGCAGTTTAGGGACTTCAGAGAAGGAACTTCCGTAACGCAGAAGACCTCCAGTTAAAACCTGTTTGCCTTTCCTTCCTTCTCCACCTCAGAACTACTAGTCGTGGTGACGCTGTTCCATGGATTGTTACATACAAATTGGGGGATGTGGTTACCTTGAAGGCTTCTGGACCTATGGCTGAAGAAGTGATATTATTTTTGCTCAGATCAAGCCTTTCCAGATTCGGCAGTCCATTAAATGCTTCATCCGGGATGGAGCTGATAGAATTTCCTAGGATAAGCAGCAGTTGTGTTAGACATATGCAAATATCCATACATGTATACATGTGTGTAGGTGTGTGCACGCATATCAAGAGAGCTAGGTCTGAAGGGAAAAACAATACACAGAACAAGGGCAGGAAATACATAAATCAGTGCATGTTCGGAAAAATAGTCTTGGGACTAGATAATTCACCATCGTCAGAATTTTCTGAGGATTCGTCACGGTCCATACCTGATGTTTCAGAAGCTGCTGCTTAAACAGCCAGAGTGCAGTCTGCTGGACAGTACTGGTAACATTATGCATCAACAGCAAAAGAAGTGTTTCTATGAGGTTATACAGAAACTGATTTTGTTGTTCACATTTTTCTATTGCTGTTTCCCTGGGCTGGGAGCATGATGTTGTTTATCTAAGAAATCAGGCAAAGCACTTACTCCCTCTGAGCATGATGCATCCTTCCTTTTTAAGAAACTTGGGAAGATCATCTCAGGCCCCACCCCCAGCTCTAACATTATCTCTCTGCCCAGGGAGGGGAATAACAAATCTGCTGAGTTCTTTGTGCTTGTTTTAAGAACTTTTGTTTTGATACCTTAGTTAAGGACAATAGTCAATGATTATTTTTTAGTTGATTTTAGACACAGAAAATAACCTTTCCAGAAATAATACATACTATAAAAACAATAGGGTGCTGCTTATATAATTCTAACACTCTGGGAGGCTGAGGCAAGAGGACCATAAGCCTGAGCAACTTAACAGCTTACTGACAGCTTTCTTAAAGGGGTTGAGGGTGTAGTTCGGCATGAAGGCCATGGATTTTACGACCTAGTACCACTGCCAGCACACACACACCAGCCCAGGCATGGTGATGCATGGCCATAATCCCTGTACTGAAAGAGGCCCAGGCAGGAGGATTACAAGTTTGAGTCCCACCTGAGTCCCCTGGGTTGATTCCCCAATACTAGGGAAAATGTAGTAACCTTCTTGTAAAATGCAGACAGTATGGCCCAACATGGGTTGTTTATCCTTCCCAGACCCGTTGGGTTTTCTTAGGGTAGAGCGTACTTGACACAGAGGCTATGGTGGGGCTGGGTAATTTGCTGTGCAAGTTATTGGGTGAGATGAAAGTGAGATGAAAGCCTCTGTTAAGAAGGCCATGGAAGCTTCTAGCACACTGGATGCCAGCAGCACCCAACTGCAGAGAGGCATCTGCAGGAATATGTAGGGCCCGCTCTCCTGTCCTCACCCCCCCCAGGCCCACCTCCCCTGCCCCGCACACCTGCTCCTGCCGTCCTCCACTCAGAACCCTCCCTGGTGGCCTTTACAGTGCATGAGCAAAAGGTCCAGAAACTCCATTCCTGCAGAAGTGGCTGGAGCCAGGGGGAATCGGCTATACCGTGCTGGCGTGGTGTGGCAGGAGCATGCCAAGGGCGATGGTGGGCCCCCTTGGAGAACCGTCTGATGCCTCTACAGAGGGAAACTTGCATTTTCCCATCCCACTGAGCAGTTCCGCCCCAGGGCATAACCCTGGAGAAATGAGGTTATAGATCCACACAGACATTTGTATGCACACATTCGTCTGGCACTGGAAACAACCCAGATGTCCCCTCACTGGTAAGTGCTCTTTTATGCAGCAGGACACTACCTACCATACAAGCGAACTGATGTCCAAAACACAGCATTCGGCTCTCAAAAGCATTAGACACCCCGCTGGAAAGGCTCCCTATCCTGCGTGTATGTGACAACCTCAAAAAGGCAAAACCACAGGGACACAAAACATTGTTCTGCATCGCTAGGGACTAGGGAAGGTGGAGACATAAGGAACTTCGGGGAGTGATGGGGACGTTCTCTTGGTCATGGCAGTGCATACACAGCTGTATTTATCAAAACTCAGAGCTCTATACCAAAAACTACTTCTACTGTGTACAAATTACAGCCATTGAAGCTGACTTTTTAAAAGGTGCATGGGAAATCGTTTGATTTGGAGGTTGTTTCACACCTAAGCCTTCTGCAGTGAGGTTCTCTCTTCTAGAGAGTTCCTGTCCGTGAAGCTGATGAAATTCGTCTCTATCGTGAAATTGAAACACAGCATTCACACAGCAGCAAGAGTCGCATTTATGTTGAAAGCACAAAATAAAACAGCATCGACTTCTCTTACCCGCGAGCTCCAGGTTTGTGATCTCCGAGGCCATCAGCGGTGGGATGCGAGTGAGGGCAGCGTGGACACAGCTGATGGTCCTGTAGGACAAGGAGCAGCCGCTGGGCAGGCGTGGCCTGCCCCTGGGGGGAGCGGGGACGGGGAGCTGGCAGGGCGCTGGGAGTGCGTCTCCTCTTACAGCCTTTTCCTCTTCCTCCCCTTCCTCCTCCTCCTCTTCCTCTTCGTCCTCTTCGTCCTCTTCCTCCTCCTGCCCCCTTCCACAGCGTGTCTGCTGGCGTGCTGGCCTCCCCGTCTTGCCAGGTGTCTGCTTGCCGTCTCCTCTGCTCTCCTCCTCACCGTGAGGTCCGCCCTGACCCCTGTGTCCAGAGGTCTCTTTCTTGTGCTCTCCATCTCCTTTAGTTTCTTCCTCGGCCTCCTCAGGTTGAAGCGCTGCTTTCCCAAATACTTGGTCCGTTTCCACCTGAGGAGGTGGCAGTTGCTTAGGAAGCACATTGGTCGGTTCTCTTTGTTCTGAAGAATCACCAGAAAATTCAGTTCTATCATTTACTGTGCTACCATTGGCTAGGGAATAGGAGAGTAACGGCCACGCAGGGAGGAGCAGGGGCAAGTCGATGGCATTAATAAGAGGAAAAATCATAATGAAAAGGAGGTTAGTAAATATTATTCCCTCCAAGTGTGAGTGCCATTTAAAGGTGAAATGCATCTTTAATTTTCTTCTTGAAAAGTTTTAACTATTTCCGTTTTATAAGATCTGTTATAGATAATTCTTCATGCTTCTGTGCCTTCGTGCTAGTTTTTGCATTGAATGACGTGTATTTTTGCTAGAATGTAGTCTGCCTTGGCCTACAGAGGGAATAATATTGCCACATGATGCAAAATAGAAAGCAGTGTTATCGTGAGCTTGTGATATCATCAGATGTGATACCTTTATAATAGATACCGTTCCACTTGTTTGGGTCTTTGTGGTTTGGTTTGGTTTGGTTTTGGTTTTGATTTCAGTCTTGGTTTCTACAGACAGGGTCTCACCAGTAGTTCAGATTGGC
>PVJX010002016.1:52905-76937 GCA_004027295.1 Dolichotis patagonum
TCTTCAGGTATAAAATGTTAAAACAGGTGTCTATTTTACTATGGTAATAAATTGCTTTTGTTTATATGTTTATTACTTTCACCCCTTTTTTTCTCAGCTCCAAGGGCCTGCTCTGAAATCAGAATTCTGAAGTTCTCTTTTTCCCTGCTGAATTTCCATGTAAATTGGTTTTGCTGCCTGAGACTTGTGCACGGCACCCTGGACCTAGACACTGTACTGGAGTGCTGTTCATCATACCGCAGTGCTGGGAGCAGGACAGATAGTTATACATACGGCTTTCTGTCTGCGGCAGAATTTAGGGCAGACAGGATGTGAGTCTAAACTCAGTCTCCGCCAGCTGTTGGGCACACCTCTGCAGTCCCAACACTTGGGAGGCTGAGGCAAGAGGGCCGCTGTGAGTTTGAGGCCAGCCTGAAGTATGTAGTGAGACCCTGTGTCAAAAAACCAAAATAATGAATCTCACCCACTGCATTCTGGGGAAAAGTGAGCTCCAGTGCACAAGCTTTCCTCCATCAAAGCTTATGGATCCATTTAATCATCTTTCTATTTTCATTTAATGCTACATGCAAACTACTCCCTGAAGGAACTCAGGAAATTTAATTATTTGAAGCGATTACTTGTTATATCATTTCAGTATGTATTATAAAGTCCGGGAGTTTTTCACATCTCTCACAAAACATGCAGAAAAGAGAATGGGAAAAAATCGGTCAAAGAAAACTAAAGCTGTCATATAGAAGCATTTAAAAGCTTCCCCATGGGCCAGGGATTTATCTCAGCAGCACAGTGCCTGCCTGGCAAGCATAAGGTCATGAGTTCAAGCCTTGGTGCCAAAAAAAAAAACCTTCTTGTGTATTCCAACTTTATTTTTCCAAGATAACATTTAAAGAATATGTAGTTTCTTGAAAAACATCTAAGAATTTCTTGGCTCTTGCCTTATAAATCTTGTATTTCACTCTAAGGAATCAATTTCGTTGAACCTTTTCTAACGTTTTTCAAAAAGCATAATGTTTCATTGAAATAACTGACATAAAAGCAAAATACAATCCCTGAATATTCTATAGTTCTTTCTCACAGGGGACTTTTGCCCGGTGGTCATCTATGAATGGGAGCAGTCGACCTCGGTTACACACAAGAGAAAATGTCCCTGTTCTGACTATGAAAATATTTAACACCTGTTTACTCACTTTCATAAATAACTGGCTAAGCTTTTCTTTCATGGGCTTCTTTTCCTAGAAGAGGCCCACAGGGAACCAGCTGTGACTGGCCCTGAGGGTGGCGCTAGGACCCAGTGCTCTTCCCACACTTGTGCCCGTCCCCAGGGTTACTGAGGCCTGTGAGAACAGCCTGGAGGGCGGAGGCTGCCTCCTACCCAGTTATAAGTTACTCCTCCTCTGTTCTGTGACACCAGTGTCTTCATTCAGATCACTGCAGCCAGTGCGATTTGGGTTAAATGAGCTACAGCATGTGCAGTCAAAACAGAACCCTTAATCCATAATTCAGGGTCTGCTGTAGAAACCCCATGGCGATATCGCTAAAGCTAAGGGTCACGTGTGGAATGTGGTCCGGTCCATGTTTACTCACGTTAACTTGAACAATAAGGCCGTATCCTATTATTTCGGTTAACAGCCCATACACTGCCCCAGGTGTTTCTGTTCATCAGCCTCTTTCCTGATGAGCAGGCTGTTACAGTTTATACCTTAAAGTAGTGACAAGACAGAAACAAAGGAAGTGACTGAACCACACACGATGTTTTGTTGTGGCTACGTCTCTGTACCAGTATCAGTGCAGACCGGGCAGCATTCTCCTTCGGGTGTGACCGTGTAAGGGCACGTCTGGGGCTGACACATGGTTTCATCACAAAGCACTCGTCCGTCTGAGCAGAGGCAGGTGGTGCAGGGGTCAGGGGACCACACGGCTTTGTTGTACATGGTCATGCCCTTCACCAAGCAGTGTCCCTTTCTCCCTAAAAAACACAGGCAGTTTAACAGTCATTTAAATGAGTTATGTGGTTGCCAGCATCTCTGAATAGAATTAAATGCTGAATACAGTCAGACTGATCTAACTGCATAAGAAGAGAATCCTGTGTGTTCGTGCACAGAGGAAACGTAACCTTCCAACACAGCCCTGGAAATGCTTCTCGCTCGCCTTCCTTTCAGCATCTCTCTCTGAGCTCTGAGAGTGACCTCCTCGTGGTATCTGTCATGTGAATTGCAGTTGTGGCTTGTGTCTGTCGGGATAGCCTGAGTGACCCAGCAGAACAGGCAGCCCTCAAATCTTAGTTTTCTCACTGAACTGTGAGTCCAGAGTGGGCACACAGGAGCGGCTCAGTTTAGTCACAAGGCGGCCGACAGCAGGCTTCTGCACACACACTGCCCTGATCACCATAGTGGTGAGAAAGAGAGGTTGCAAATTGCTGCCTGAGTTTTATAAGTGTCTAATTATACAGGCCAAGACAGACTGTTTGGCTACACCTAACCAGAGCGGTGTAGTTTGTTCTCAGCCCCGGAGATACCGGAAGAGCGCTGAGAAGCAGCACACTGTCCGGCTTGGTTTACGTGCACGGGGGAAAGGTGAGACAGCATACTGCGTGGACTTCTTAGACACTGCAGCACTCGTTTTTGAATTACTACATTATGAAAATGAAATTCACAGACCGTAATAGTTACCCGTAAAGTGCACAATGCAGTACACAGTACACGTTGTGGGCTGGATACACCTGTGACAGTAAAACATATTTTTAATTAAAGGGAGCTTTGTTACTGACATATTAACTGTGTTATATGCAGCCCAAGACAATTCTTGTCCCCTGAATGTGAGCCAAGCAAGCCAGGTGCGTTGTAACCCGTGGCAACCCTGTGTCAGCTGAAATGGTCCTAGAGAACCGAGGGGAATCTCAGAGATGGATGTCTCCCAGCTGTGTGTTGTTCTTGATAACCCCTCCACCTGAGCCACCATCCACACACTCTGCCTCTAGATGAGCTTTTATGTTGGACCGTCATCGCATAGCCATGCAGTTTAGACCTGTTTCGACCTACCCGTATCTCATTCGGGTACTTGCAATCAGCTAGTCCCTCTCATTCAGTTACTCCTGTGGAGAATGTACGTAGGCTTTTTCTTCCTGACTGTGTAACTACTATCCATGCCTATTCACTATCAAAATTTCAACGGTTGGTTGGTCAGTTGATTTTGTACAAGTAGAAATGCTGATCGTCAAATTCTTGTAGATTTCTAAGGGCTCCCAAGTAGCCAAAACAATGTTGAGAAAAAAGAACCAAGTTTGAGTTCTCAACTTACACATTTCTAAACACTACAAAAGATTTACTCCCAAGCCACACGTATCATCTTATGCCATCATGAAAAAAGTAACTTAAGACATATATCTGTGACCAGTTAATTTTCTAAAAAGGTGGTAAGAACATTCAATGAGGGAAGAAAAATTTCCTCAACAAATGTTGTTGAGACAACTGGATACCCACATGCCAAAGAATGAAGCTGAACCTTACCACAGATACAAAAATTAGCTCAAAATGGTTCAAATCCCTGAATGTAAATGCTTAAGACTGCAGAACTTTTGGAAGACGTATGATCATGTAGTTGGCAATAAATTCTTAGATATGACACCAAAAGCACAAGCAAAAAGAAGGAAAGATGAATTAGACTTCATTGAAATTTAAAATGTAGTGCATCAAAGGCTATTGTCAAGAAAGTAAAAAGGTAACATACATGATGAGAGAAAATTTACCAATCCTATATCTGATTAATGTATAATAGCCAAGACACGCAAAAGAACTCTCAACAAAAAGACAACCCAATTAGAAAATGGGCAGGCCAGGCATGCCTAGAATTCTAACACTTGGGAGGCCGAGGCAGGATGATTGTAAGTTTAAGGCCATTTTGAGCTGCAAACAAGACACTACACTATAAACAATAAAAAACAAAATGAGCAAAGGACTTGAAAACACACTTTTCTAAAGAAGACACACAAGTCACGATGCTCAACATCAGCCAGAATCACAGTGAGATACCGTTTCCTACATGTAATCAAAGAGAAGAATAAAATAGGATTATCATATGGCCTAGAAGTTGTACTCCTAGGTTTATACTCAAAAGAATTGAAACCAGATGTTCAAATAAAATTTATATGCAGATGTTCATGGCGGGGCTACACACAATAGCTAAGAGGTGGAAACGAACCAAATACCTGTCACAAAGTGATGAATAGATAAGCAAAACGTAGTCTGTACGTACAAGGGAATGTTGTTATTCCACCACCACAAGGAAGAAAGACCGACGCAGACTCACCGTGGGGAGCGCTGGACTCGTGCTCTGTGAATGGAGCCAGACACAAAACGCTACATATGATATGCGTCCATTTCTGTGAAATTTTCCAGAATAAGCAAGTTTATAGAGAACAGATAAGGCCTATTGGGGATGGGGATAGGAAAGAATGAGGAGTTTTGTGCAGGGTTTCCGTGTAAGGTGATGAAAATGTTCACAAGCTATTCAGTGGTGATCATTGCACAATATTGTGACTATACTAAACACCATTGACGTGTATAATTGAAATGTTAACTTTTATGTTATGTATGCTAATACAATGAAAAGTACATTATGATCACAGGAAAACTTTGGAACAATTAGAAATGTTTTGTATACAACTGGTATACTTTTTAAAATGTGCATCACCCTGCATTACTTTTTTGAAAAATCGCACACAGTAGCACACACCTATAGTTGGAGCTACTTGGGAAGCTGAGGCAGGAGCCCGAGAGCTGGGCGCCAGTATGGGCAACATAGTAGGAATTTATATCAAACAAGTAAAATGAATATAATAAGAATTGCAACCCCTTAGCAGTTTACCCCACGCATTACTTGGGTGGTACGTTTGTTTACGTGCTGACTACCCGGGCGTCACTCAGGCAGGCCTGGGTCAGTTCTTGTTTCTGCAGTGTACGCTCCTATGGCTGTTTTATGTCAACTACTTTTGCATACTTTTTATTTAGAACATTGTATTCACCTTAGATGTCTGTGTCTAGTGAAATCTAGTAAGTTTTGAATATTTTCTATTACTAATTCATGTTTATTTGTGAAAAATGAACTATAATTTTCTGCTACAGTTTACAAAAATTCATTGTAATTGCATTAGATACAATTTTTATACTTATCCAGAACTCAGTAATAATCTTTTATAATACAAAATGGACACGTTTGGGACCCTGAGGCTGAACAGGAAGGAAATGCCAAAAAATCTGCAAAAGAAAAAAAAACTGAAAAAGGAAAAACAGCCTACTGCAAAGAAAAATCTGTGTTATGAAATGGAGAGACAAAAAAGATGTTTCCTTGTCAAGTAGTCATAATACAGAAATAATAGATCTTAAGAAAGGAAACTAAGAGAATTCCAGTAGTAGTCAGTGATTATAATAATTCTATGGCTGGTATTGACACAGTTGACCAATATCTTACAAGCTATCCTATAATCAAAAAAAGGGGGATAATATTATAAAATATATATGCACCTTTTGGATCAAACAATATGGAACTCATTAGTTATTTGTTTAAAACAATGTAGGTTCAAAAAGTCACTTACAATTTAGATGAGGTCTAATGTACCAAAGAGTGGAAAACAGACAAGGGCGTGTATCATCAGTGTGTTCACCATTAGATATTTTATTGAAAATATACCATGCGCAGAAGAAGAGGAAAGGCCAACACAGCAGCAGCAGGTGTGTTAGTCAAAGAAAGGCAGGAATGGAAAAGGATTTGAAAAGAGACAAGATCCTACTGCCCAGATTACACGATTTCACTGTGTATTGAATATTTTAAGACATATGATAAACAGAACATTTATTTGATAAATTTGATAAAATTGTTTTTATATTTCCTGTTACAGAAATTTTAAAAATATGTAGTTTTGGTCATCCTGTATGAAATACTTGGACTGCTAGGTGTTTAAAACAGAGGTGAGGTCATAGCACGTGTGCTACTTTTTGGCCTTTCAATCTGCTATTATTTATTTATTGTCTTCTTGAGACAGAATTTTGATATGCAGTTCAGACTGGCCTTGAACTCACTTTGTAGCCCAGGCTGGCCTCAGCCTTCCAAGTGCTAGGATTGTAGGTGTGGGCCACCATGCCCGGCCTCAATCTTCTATTATTATACCTTAGATATAGCTTTTGATTTAAATAAGAAAATCGATTTTTTTTTTTTTTTTTTTGGTGCTGGGCATTTAACTCACGACCTCCCACCTGTCAGGCAGGTGCTTATGCCACTGAGCTGAATCCCCAGCCCCTGATTTTATCATCCTTTAGCAGCTGTGGCTATACTATTATTATACTGTAGTATAGTTATCCTTTGAGTTGATTTCTCTGCTTCTTCTTTCCCTACTCATGTATTGTGTGGCCCGAATTTCCTACTTTCATAGTAATTGTTATTTTTGTTCGCTCCATGGAAATAGTAGTTTAGAAGCATTTAGCTTTATTGAGACAATAAGTCACAGAAAATTATATGGTGATTTTTTGGTCTCTTCAAAGTTTTTTTTAATGGTATATCTAAAATACTTTTTGCTCTAAACTTGGGAAAAGATCATTGAATACTAGTTTTTAATTGGACATGGTGGCACACACCTCTGGAGACTGAACCCGGAGAATCATAGGTTCAAGTCTAGCCTCGGGAACTTTAATGAGACCCTGTTTCAAATTTTTTTAAAAGTTTCAAAGGGCTGAGGATGTAGTTTAGTGGTCAAGTTCTTGCAGAGCACGTGTAAGGCTTTGGATTCAGGCCCAGTACCCAAAATAAAAATAAAGAAAACCAAAAAATAAACTCTCACATTTATTCATTTTTCATTTAACTCTTCAGTTTTTAAAAATCCGTAGTGTGGTTTCTACAAAATAAATTCAATAACTTGCACTCCATTTGTGTTTGAAAAAAATTTTTTGAAAATATCTAGTAGCCCAGCAAGAATCTGAAGCAAGAATTAAAGCCCAAAGGCAGAGCAAAGATAGAGAGACCTCAATAAAGAAGGAAGAGGTGGTAAGTGACACTTTCTCCCTGAGCCCTGACTCACTGTGGGGGAGGGGTGGTTTGAACCTGCAGACACAGGGTCACTATTGGCCACCCCAGGGCCTCCCTGGAGAAATGCACCAGAGGAACAGAACAGCGGGCACAGCAGACTGCAGTGCCTGATTTTGCTATATATATAACCACAAATCTAGTTCATAGAGCTAAAGTTGGCAAATTAATAGTTACCACAGTTTGTCATTTTCTGGTCTGTGTTTGAGGCCATCATCATTGCTGATTGTACTGCTTCAGCCAAGGCGACATAATTGTTTTAATCAGTTCTTCCTGGCATGCCAAGACTGAGACTGCCTAAGGGTCATAAAAAGTGTTACAGGCAGGCAGTCCAGTGAACAAGGAGCTAGGCCAAGCATGGTTCAACTTCTTATCCCCAATAAATTGAAGAAGTAGGATCTCGCAACAGACTCAAAACCCAAAACCCAGCTACACCTGGAAGACACCTCTGAGAAGCAGTCATCTAAAGATTCTACTTGCCATAATCAATTTACATGCATCGGCCCAGGAATTAAATGAAAATAAAATAAAATGAGAAGACACTTAAGCAAGACACGGTCCTGGACATCCAGCTCTCCAAATGCAAACCCAGGGCCAAGGGGGTGACACAACTCAAACATCACCCACCTGGTCTCTCTGAAGTGGCAACAGCAAAAGTAACAAAGCAGATGCAGCGCTAGAAAAAATAAACTCATAACTTCTCAGGCAGGGATTTAGCTCAGCAGCATAAGCACCTGCCTGGCAAGTACGAGGTCATGAGTTTGATCCCCGGTACAAAAAAAAAACTCAGATAACTACAGAGATGGTGACCATAATGAAAGACGCTAGAGCAGACACAGGTTTAAAAAAAAAAAAATAGAACTTAGGAAAATGATGTAAACTATGGACTCCCAGCATAAGAAAGAAATGGAATCCGTGAAACAGAGTCAAACATATCCAGGAGATTAAAAATTCCATTGAAGGTATACACAGCAAAAAGAGCCAGTGTGTGAACAGAACATCAGATATAGAAGATAGGACTGTAGTTAATGATCATGAAAGAAAAGATTTGTTAAAAATAGCAAGGGACCATGAAAAATCAATCTAACAGCCACTTGATGATGCAAGAAGAATTAACATCGTTCAGTGAAAAAGCAGGAGTAATGACGAAAAATTTCCCAAGCAGGGAAAAGAGAATTAGGCATACAGACCAGTAAGTAAAGAATATAAAACTGTAATTATCCATGATCAAAAACAAATCTACAACAAGGCATATAATAATCAAGATTCCAGAAATGCAACCCAAGAATAGAATATTAAAGCTATTAGAGAAAAGAAACATCACCTATAAAGGAAAGTCATCAGAATCATAACAGAATTCTCAACCCAAAGCCCATCAAAGAGAGCTTGTAATGAAGTATTTCAAGTCATAAAAGAAAACAACCTCTCACCTTGATTGATGTACCCCCACACACAAAGCTGTCGTTCAAAACTGATAGAGAAATAAGATGCTTCTGTGACACAGAACACATGGAGAAATTCCCAAACACCAAAGCAGCACTCCAGAATGTTCTGAAGGACAGTCTACAAAGAGATAACAGAGACTGCAACTCCATGAACCCCAACAGAAGGAATCTGCCAGGCCACACAAGAAACTAAACAGGAGAAAGCTGGTCATGGCGGCCCATCCCTACAGTTCTAGCACTCGGGAGGCTGATGCAGGAGGATCGCTGCACGTTCAAGGCCTGTCTGGACTACAAAGTGAGTTCAAAGCCAGCCTGAACTGCATCGTGAAACTCCATCTCAGAAAGACAACGACAACAAAAAGGGGAATCAACAACAGGAAAATAACATGACAAGGACATGAGTCAATAGGCATCAGTTATAACCATCAGTGTTAATGGTCTCAGTTTACCAATCAAGAAAAAAAAAAGACAGGCAGAATGGATGAAGAAGCAAGATCCAACAATATGCTGCATACAGAAACATGTTTAATAAATAAAATATCTAATAGCCATGTGTTCTTAAAGTCATCTGAGTAATTTCCATTCTGAATGATCTGTCATAAATGAAAAAACACTTTACAAATTAATATTTATATAATATGTATTATAATTACAACTATTTAAAATATATGCATAATACACAAACCCAAAAATGATTTTATCATCATAGTGGTAGGATAAGTGTATTTTTCTTTTGCTAATCATTTTGTATCAATATATTCCTAAAATGATATTTTAAAATTATTTTTAAATTTGTTTGTAGATTAAACCAAAAGGTAATAAAATAGCTTGTATTTTTCTTTGGAAGTTTGATTTCCTGGAGGGCCTTATCCTCTCTGCGTCCCATCTCTTTTTCTCTCACACCATTCTTTTACCTGGTAACACATTGTAGCTTGATTCTACTCCAGGAAGATTTAAAAAGGATTCAAACTTTTCCTCCGTGCTGTAATCAAAGTTAATGATGGGAAAGCTTGCTATTGGCATAGTGGTCGTTGTTTGCTGAATTCCGTGCTGTCTCTTTGATCTCTGGTTGAGTGATGAATTTTTCCTCGGTCTTCTGTGGTACATCTTCCTCCTTTGTTTCCTAGGAATTTCCTCATTTTGTCCAAAGTCAATTTGAAAAACGATAAGCAGAAAAAAGCAAAACAAAAATGCAAACTTCATATTGGATGTTTCGCCAACTAATGTCTAGAGAGAAACAGAATTTCCAAGTTAGTAGTGACTAAGTTTTTGCCTTTGAAAATTGGCTTATAACTGCTTCTGTGCTGCAGGAATAAGTCTTTGAGAAGTATCACTGATATACTACGCACTATAGTATTACTGCCAAATCAGAATTTGGAACTTTTCTATCGGAATCAAAGAACTTTTCATGTATTTACTGCTAGACCCATCGTGAGCAAACTTTTCTGTGAAAGGCTAGATAATAAATACTTCAGACTGTACAGTTACGTGTTCCCTATTGTAACTATTCAACACTACCTTGTAGTGTGGAATCAGCCGTGATATGTAAACGACCGTGGCGGTGCTCCAATAGAATGAACAGACAGTGGGCCGAGCTGGCCGTGGGGGCGCTTACCTGCGATCCCAAGGCCGGCTGAACTACACAGTGAGACCCTGTCTCAAAAATACATGTATAGTGTTACATTCTCAACTCTTCCTCCCATTGTCACATTAATTTGTCACAAAGTCAGCAAAAATTCCAGCAGACAGTTTTGATAAAACTTGACAAGGTAGTTCTGAAATGCATGTAGCAGTGCATGCGGGGAAGTTGATCTGCAGTGAGTATCGGTGGTTGGCTCAGCTCAGGAATGTGAAGTGACTGAGAGACAGGTGGGTTGCACTGCCATGGGAGCGGTCAGTGTGTTAATTTTCTTGTTTATGGCTATGGTTTTACAGGTAAATTTAAATATATTTGCTGTAATTTTCACTTGTCCCTGCCACAGTCTTTGGACAAGGTCATCACTTGGCTTCTGAAGAAGAGGGTGACTATTTGGAGTCACATCCGAAGCATGAAATGAGCAGCATTCTCAGTCTAAACCTGGCTGAGGTTCTTAATGCACAGGGACCTCGGGAACCGGGCTGCAAGGCTGGTAGCAGTTTAGAGCTGAGGTCAGGAAATGATGGACCAAAGGCTGCGTTGGACCTCCTGCTTGTTTTTGTACAACCTACTAACTAAAATATTGTTTTATTGTTTCTAAGTGGTTAAATAAAATTAGAGAACTGAGGGTAAAACTTAGTGGTAGACTGCTTGCCTAGCATGTACAAGGCCCTGAGGTTGGTCCCTTGCACAAACAAAAGAAAAACCATATACAGTTTTACAGCACATGAGGTTTCATTAGTCCTGCCCTAATGCATTAAAAAAAAAAAAAAGGACCGGGGCGGGGATCTGGGGATGTTGCTCAGTGATAGAGCGCTCAGTTGCTTAGCGTGCTGGAGGCCCAGCCAGGTCCAAGCCCCGGCACCACCAGATTAGAACCTGGGCTGGAGATACAGTTCAGCGATAGAACACTTGTCAGGCACTCACCGGAGCTTGGGCTAACGTTAAAAGGATAAAGAAGAAATACAGAAAAATATTTCATGATAGATAAAATTTAATATAAAGTTTCAGTATGCACAGCCATAGTCATTGATTTGTGTATTTTTTTGGTTATGCATTACAACAGCGGAGTCTAAGACCTACAACAAGAGACTCATACTGTGAGCTTCAGAAGTTAAAACAGTTTACAGCAGAAGTTGGCCAACATTTAGAGCAGTGCTCCTCATTTGGGGGTGATCCCCCGAGAACATTTAATAATATCGCTTTGTTTTTTGACACAGGGTCTCACTCTGCAGTGCTGACTAGCCTTGAACTCATTGTGTGACCCAGGCCAACCATAAACTTTCCTCAGTTTTCCTGCCTCGGCCTCTAAAGTGCTGGGATCACAGATGTGCACCCCCATGACTGATTTGGGGATGAGTTCTGCAGTCACAATTTGGAGGCTGTGCTACAGCTGCCTACGTGAAGAAGCTAAGGGTGCCGTGAACTTCTTACAGTACACAGGCCAGCTCACTGCAGCAGGGAAACAGCTGGGGTAAAATGTTGATAGTGCCGAGGTTGAGGAGCCTCGATTTAGAGAAATAGTTACTTTAGGGTTTTAATCAAGACAGTCACATGTTGCTGAAGCCAAAACATAACAGCTTATAATTGAATAGAATCTTACAGTGCTTAGTTATCAAAAGGAAGAGTGGAAAATAGCCGATCATTGCCACCTGATAACCCACTGCCCAAAGTGTTCTAACACCAAAGTGTTATGATTTAACATGTGTTCAAAGTTATGAAAAAATACTTTTAAAAATCAAAAATCTACAGATGTAAGGTGGCAGAAAAGACAAACTTCCTTACCTGTAATTCATTTAGCACAAAAGTAGTCAGCTTTCTTGTCAAGAGCGGAGCAGTAAGTATCTTGGACTTTGCACAGCAACGGTCTCTATCACAACTACTCAACTTTGCTGTTATAACCACAGATTAAGCCTAGATGATAAGTAAATGGGTGGATGTGGTTGTATTTTGGTAGTGTTTTGCCTAGAAAACAGGAATTAGTTTTCTGCGCCATAAGTTCCCAACCCCAAGTTTAGGGTAATCTTTATAACGAGGGGGGGGGACGACGACAGACAGGCACTGTGTGTGTGTGTGTGTGTGTGTGTGTGTGTATTTGTTCTGTATGTTATGCTGAAACCTGTTTCCACCCGGCAATACATTGTGGGTATTAGGCTGTGTATACCAGTGCGTATGAATCCATTGGGTCTTTACAGTCTGTTTTCTTCCTATAAACTACTTCCTATAAACTACAGTTTTGTAGTATATATTTTGATATATTTGATAGTATATATTTCCTATTTCTGTTTTTAAAAAAATCTTTATCGATATATCTTTTGTGTTTTTTGTTCATTTTTAAATATGTAAATAATATTCCTAGAGAGTCCTTTGTTTTAATTATGTCATTTTGGGTTTTTTAAATACAATTTAACATTGATCAGTTTGGTCAAGTTTATTAACATATCTTGAGGCTACATTATAAGGATATACTTGTATAAATTTGGAGTTATTTATGTGGCACCTTTATGCCCGTCTCTAGTAGTACTTTTTGCTATAAGACCTACTCTGTCTAATGTTAATGTAGTTGCTTTCTTTTTGGTAATCTTTTCTTCCTTTGTAATGTTTTCTTAACATATTTGTCTGATTTTTCTGTTAGCCTTCTATGTTATATTTTACATGATTTTTATTAGTAACATTTTTACTGCAGTCTGGTAATCTTTGTCTTTTGATTGAAACATGTAATCGAGTTACATTTAAGTATATCTGAGTTTAAAACTACTATTTTACTAGTTGCTTTCTACTTTTCTTACCTGTTCCGTGTTTTCATTTGTTGCTTTCATTTTCATTGATTAGTTTTTGCTATTTGGTGAGGAATTATACCTTTTATGAATGTACACTGTGCTGTACATTGAGCCCAGCGACTTGCTTGTGCTGGGTTAAGGACCACTCAGCTACATCCCCTCCCTTTTTATTGTTATTCCAAGACAGTCTTGCGAAGTTCCCCAGGCTGGCATTGAACTTGCAATCCTTTTGCTTCAGCATCCCTGGTAAGTAGCTTGCAGTTACACACTTCTGACTGTTCCTTTCTTGGTGGAAATTCCCACACACCTCCTTGGCTTAGCAAAGGACCTTTGGGAGCTCTACCTCTTTCTAGACAGTACAAGGACTGCACCAAACTGACTCTAGTCTCTGCTGTGGCACATCTGCTATTTCTACTGTGTATTTTAATTCTATCTTTTAAACCTTCAAAAGATTATTATCTTGTACTCAATGTTCATTTAGAATCAGGCCTTTTCAGCCGCTGTGCTATTAGTATTTTGGGTCCAATCATTCTTCTCTGTGAGAAGCCAGCCTGGACAGGACAGGATATTTAATAGCGTCCTGGCCTCTCCCCAAGTTGTGACAACCAAAGCAGACATTACTAGATGTAACTTTCCTTAGCTAAACGTTCACCCTTCTTAATTTTCCTCATTCCCCTTATCTCCCACTAATATTTGGATTATTTTCCATCTGACTAAATAGTGTCTTTTATTTATTTATTTGGTACTGGGGATCAAACGCAGGCCTGCGCGTGCCAGGCAGGCACTTACGCCACTGAGCTAAATCCCCAGCCCTTAAAGAATGTCTTCTGGTAAATACTTCTGTGCAGGTCTGTTGAAAACGAGTTCTTTTTTTGTGTTTTTCTCAAAATGCTCATATACTACCTTTATCCTAAAAGTATGTAGTTGTTTGATATGGAACTTTCAATTGACATGTATTTTCTTTAGCATTTTGAAGACACCATTGCTATATCTTTTTGGACCCCTTAATTCTATTGAAAAGTCACATCCCCATCTGATACTTCTCCTTTGAAGTGAATCTTTTCCTGGTTGCTTTGCATGTTCTGTTTGTCCATAGCTGTCATCTGTTTTACTCTGCTGGGCTGCTTGTGCTGTGTTGGGGTTCACAGCTGCTCCTCATTCCACATTTGGGACCTTCACAGCCTTCATCCCTTCAGGCACACTGCCTTCCTCCTCCTCCTCCTCCTCCTCCTCCTCCTCCTCCTCCTCCTCGCACTGCTTTCTTTTCAGAAGCACAGCTACTTGTGGGCAGCATCCTTGCTCTGACTCAGGTGTGACTTCCTCTGTTTTATTTGCTGTCCTTCTCAACTCGTCCTGGTTATTTTCCTAACTCTTCAGCTGTGATTTATGTGCTATTAAATCTATCCATTAAATTTTGTTTCATGGTGTTTCTTAATTTTCAGTTTTTAGTAAGTTTTTATTTCTTCCAATTCTCTGCTGAAATTTTTAATCTTGTATGTTTCTTTTTTGAATGTATTCATCAGACCTATTTTAAGTCTTTCTGAAGCCTAGGTTTTTTTCAGTGGTGGCAAACCTGTGGCACACGTGTTGTTTTTCTTTCAAGACAAAAAATACTAATGCATGAGTTGTGCTTTCCAAAGTAAAACCTCAGTATCCAGGTTTATTTGCAGTGTGGCACTTTGCAGTAGGTAAGTGGATTTGGTGCTGGAGTTGGGCACTCATTTCTAAAAGGTTCACCATCACTGCTGTATTTTATTTATCGTGTGTGTGTGTGTGTGTGTGTGTGTGTGTGTGTGTGTTTTATTTCTTTAGGTTTTTGGTCATATTGTTTTGTCTTTTTATTTACCTGGCAAGCCTTTTATTAAGTGCCAGACATTGTATAGGAATTTATGAAAATACTTTGGGACGTGTTTTCTATCCGAAGAAGGATGTACATCTGGTTCAGGCCTGAGGGTAAAGGCATCACCAGGCATTACTGAGTAGTTTAAAGTTAGGCTTCACTGCGTCCAACTCATCATTACGTTTCGGGTCCAACTCAAATCCTGCTGACTTCACCCATGCGGCTTCTGCTCACCCCCACCACTGGTTCAGCCCTTTTCCTTGTTTTGTTTTGTTTTGTTTTGTTTTGTTTTGTTTTTTGTTTTGTGCCGCGACCCAGTACAACTCCTGAGGTTCTTGGGGTTAAGGACCGTTGTTGAGAGGATGAGAAAAATAAAGAAAAGACAAAGCTGGGGTCAGGTGGAGCTCTCATCCTCCCGATGGGAGGAAAGCAACTGCTCAGCCACTGCGGCACCTTTATTTATGTGCTGGGAACGACGATGTCAATCAGCCCCTCTGCCTAGCAGCCCTTTGCCTGGCGGGCCTGGGCCCCTGCCTTCTTGGTGCTGGAACAGCTTGTTTACATAGCTTGTTTTGGTCTCTCTGTTTTTTGGGGGCTGGCTTTGCTTTAGCCCCACACATGTGATCAGTCTGCAGCTTCAACAGCTCCCTACAGTTTTGTTTTTTTTGCTCTTGAAGCTGTTTTTAAGCTCTGTGAAGCTTTTCAGCCATCTTTTCTGGAATCCACAGATGCTTCCAGAAGAAAGGCTGTTCTAGACCTCTTTGGGTTCAGTCCTATTCCAAATAGTGACCCTTTTGTTTTTCTCATCTTCCTGGTTGTTCTCAGCACATCAGTGGGGCTGACTTGCCTCATTAAAATAGGCTTCTTCAGACTTGTTTTGTTACTTGCAAAAAAAATAGAGAGATAGATAGATATCCTCCTCTTTCTCTTATAGCATCTTACAGGTTTGTGATTCTTCTATGTCTGGAAATACTCTGTTTGGCAGAAAATAGGATTAAGATTTCAAAATCATTTAATCATTTTTCTCTAATACTTTGCAGCTATTGGTCCATTGTTTTCTTACATTTAATGTTGTTAAGAAGTTTGACTTAAACCCCATCTTCATTCCTTTGTAGAAAATTTTTGCAGCTTGCTCTCTTTGATACTTAGAATTTTTATTGTACTGTGGCAGGAATAGGTAACTGTTGTTCTTAATTTGTCCTTGGGAGTTTTCAAACCAAAATCTTTCTAAATTTTCTTTCTTCTGTTCTGCTTCTTCAAGGCTCCACTTCTGCTCTTTAAGCTCATTCCCCTCTTCCCTCTGTGTCTGAAGAGCTCCTTGCAGTGTCTGCCCCATCAAGACCCCCTTTATGTATCTGGAACGGTCTGCTGTTTGTAGGGATGTGAAGAAAGGAGAGAAGGGCAGGCAGCTTGTCTGATTGGCCCTCTTAAATCTCAGTGGCTCTTTTTGTAACTCCATCTGCCAAAGTCACCCTCCTTGAGTCAGCTTTCACCTGTGTGGACATGCCACCGATGACCTTAGCTCAGCAGCTGGCCGCCACTGAGCTGATGGTGGTGTCAACCTCAGCACCAAACTCGTGCTCAGCTCACCTGTATGTTAATTACTACAGCCACTTCCAAAACATTACCATACCTCATTGGAATCAAGCTGTACTTGAACTGTTGTTATGATCTACTTTAGTTTCAGAGAAACAGACATGCAAAATGTAAAGAAGGTACAAATTCATTAGCTTATCAACACCTGAAATTGTATTATATTTAGTATTGATGAGAAATGTCAATTCATAGAGCCAGTAGGAGTAACAGTACCAAGAAGGAAAATCAGTGTAAAAATTTGAGCTCTAGGGGAGGATAGACCCAAAAGGAGCAGAGCAAATAGGCCTTGATGAACACACAGCATGAATGTTCTGCATTGCACAAAGTATGCACCCTGACGGTTCATTGCTTTGACAGTCGTGTGTGCAGACCTTCTGTCCTGTGGTGGGTGAGGTCACACAGATCAGGCCTGGGCTTGAGGCTCTGAGATGAACTCCCATGGGAGTCTCAGGCATGCCTGGCCTCCTGTGCGCCTCCTTGCAGGTCATAGCCTACGTGAGTGCAGAGGAGAGGGCGTGGGCTGTGGCCAGACTGGTCACACTGTCTCCCAGGACCCTCATCCGGAAATCCCTCCCAGCCTGCCTCCCTCCTTACAGGCCGACTTGTTTTTACTTACCCAGAAATCTAAGTATTTATAGAAGTAAATTCACAGAGCTACCTTAATTTTGACAAAACCAGTATCTAGCCTCATTTAAGCTGTTCAAATAAATGTAAAAGGAGGACCTCTTAATGCTAATTTTATAATTTGATGCTTAGGCTTTCCTTATTTTCAGAGACTTACAGAATTTTGCTTTACATTTAATATCTAATAAACAACCTTATAATTAAGTGAATGAACATGTTTCTAGAGGAAAAATTTTGAAACTGTAATCACAGTATCATTTTTATCAAGTAAGATTTTTATCTTTTTTTTAACCACTGTTATGTTTATCCCAATCATTAAGTATATCTGTAAACTTTAACTTATTTTTGCCATTTAAAAGTTTACATTAATTTTATTAAGTAAACTTTAAAAATACTTGAGTTTTAAACTTCTACATGAAACCGTTATTATCCTGTCACCCAACAGATTTCAAAAGAAAAACATTTTTAATTAATTTTTTAGGACTAAAAATTGAAAAACAATGAAACTTTCAAGCCAGTTTATACTTCCATTTACCATATAATTCTATCCAAACATGAAAATAATTTAATCCTAATTCTATAAATTTTGAAATACTTGGGAAGTAATTACCCTGAAAAAAGCAACAAAACAAAATAATGCATACTTTGTACTTTTAAAATCTATTAGTAAAGAGTTTTTAGTATTAAAACATATTTGCACATAAAATACCAGAATATTAACACATTCCACATGCCTTAGTAGAAACTTAAAATTTAAAACTTTTTTACCTGGAAATCTAAACTAAGTAGACTTTGCTTGGTGTCATTTAAGTCTTCAGTTGAAAATGAAACAAAATCAGAGCTTTCTTTAAAAACAAAGAACAGAAGGAAATATTGAAAAAATGTTAGTTGACGTCTTAATAGCATCTAAAATAGCTGATTCCCTTGGGGACAGATGCCTTTCAGTTCTTTTTGTACAAAATCAGCCAAGAAAGTAACCAAGGAAAATAGTTACCAAGGGAAATATTTTTTAAAATATCACAGGAAAAGTGGAAAACATCAGCAGGGGCTGGAGGGAAGCATTTCCTTTGTAGGCTGAAAAGGCAGAGCTGGAAGCATAAAATGAGCTTAAGAAATCTGCGGTTTTCATAAGCTGTTTACATAAAAAATCTTAAAGTTCATACCAGCCCCCACAGCATGGGCACTTATCAGACTGTGGGGCTCATGTTAACTGGAGGCCACATGTATCTGGAATGCCTTTTTAAACACTAGGTTATTATTGTTTAAATCTTTCATCCGCTGCCTGCCTGCCCACCCCAGTCTCACATACAGTGTTGAAAGAAATCAAAGAACAGCTACATGTTAATGCTGTTGGAGATTACGTGACTTCTAACCACTAGGCAAGAAATAGGACGTAGCAGGGGAGCTTTGAGGCTCCTACTCACCTGTTATTCTGGTAGAGTAACTGTCTGCTTTGGACTCAGTTTCTTCTTCTGTACATGAGCAAGTTAGACCGGGACTCCAAGCCCAACCCTACTGCCTGGACACTTAAGTAAGTTACTTAATACTTTTGACTAAACTTTATTCTTCTGTACAACTGGGACAATAGTATCTGCCTCTCAGCTTTTTGTGGAAATAAAATGAATAGCATAAGGAAAGTGAGCCAGTGCCTGCAATAGACTAGGTGACTATCTATGATCTGGTGGGTTTTTTGTTTGTTTGTTTTGTTTTGTTTTGTTTTGTTGGAGACAGGATCCTGCTCTGTAGTCCAGACTGGCTTTGAACTCACTATGCAGCCCAGGCTGACCTCAGACTTGCTACAATCCTTCCGCCTCATCCTCCCAAGTTCTGGGATTGACAGGTGTGCACCACCATGCCCAGCAAAAATCTTAAATTCTTCTTTAGGGGTTCAAATTATTTGACAGAGAAGAGCTAAGTTACTGTTTTTGTAAGGGCAATTTTAAATGTAAAAGAAATTTAAAAACTTGTATTTCTAACACTATGCAAGAATGGGGCTAGGAAGAGCAGCCTGTTCCCACAGTTAGAAAATTACAAAATTCAGCTGGTCTTGACATCCCCCGTGTCGACTGCAGCTTGTGAGGTAAGTGTAACTCAGCCAGACGGTGCGTCTTACTATGTTTTGCTTGCTTTCAAGTTTTCACCTCCAGGATAGCTTGGCTTGGTTTTAGACAATGATTGATTCTTCCTACTCTCCATAATCCAGACCTTCCTGTTATATGCTAGTAACTCCAGTTAGTTTATATAACATAAATTCTGCCTGATAACATAGCAAGACACGTGTAACCAACTATAAAATATCCTGTTACCTGCCTTTTATACTACCTTCTGAAAACACTATATAAGTAACTGTTTTACCCCAAGATGGGGCTGATGGTTTGGAACTGAGATTCCCAGCAGCCTGCTTGTATAATAAAGCCGTATGCCTTCTAAAGTTCCTCCGTGTTAAGTCTTTCATCTGGTCTGGTTTTATATCTTGAAACATTTTCACAAAAATCTTAAAATCACCTGCATAGACAAAATTAAGTTGCTAAAGTAAGTACATGGAGCACACAAATTTCTAAAAATATAGAAAAGCACAATATTTTTAATGTAAAAGAACACTGCAAATAAATAAGTAGTGCTCATAGAAGACAAGAAATTTTGAGAAGTTCCTTGGAGGCTAAAGGCCAGATGGGCTTGAAGGAAGCCACCACAGCCAAAAATATATGGAAAGGACAACTCTGTGGGTCTTTGAAGTCACAGCTCCTGGGAGCAGTGAAGTTGGCTAGGAAACTACTCAAGGGAAGAGGACCCTAGTCTTACTGATGTCTCCCTGATTTGTCCTGAGCACTCAACATTGGCATGCAAATTAGAGCCTCAAGGGCCAGGGACTTAGCTCAGCAGTGTAAGCACCTGTGTGGTGGGCGCAAGATGGTGAGTTCAATTGCCGGTACCAAAAAAAGAAAGAAATTAGAGCCTCAAGGCTGGTGAACTGGAAGCCCCATGTTCAGAATCTAAGCTAGCTACAAATACATCCCAGCTCCAGGCACGAACTTGAAAAGCTCCAGCCGGGGATTTAGCTGAGTGGTATAAGCACCTGCCTGGCAAGTGCAAGGTTATGAGTTCAATCCCTGGTAACCCCACCCCCCAAAAAGAGAAAGAAAAGCTCTACCTGTGTGTTTGAAGTTGTTAGTATTTTAATTTTGAATTCTTAGTAATGAGCAGATAGCTCCGAATTACCAAACGTAGAAAGATTCTGACACTGTATACGGGACACCCCCACCTGACCCTTCCACAGTAACTTTGGAGGTTAAAACTTTAATACACATGAGAAACTCAATAGTCATATTAGGAGATAAAGGTTAAGATCCCTCCTAAAAACTAAGGCTAAAGAGAAAAACAGGTGAAAAACAGGAAAGATACAATAAAAGACCCAGACGAGAACATTCATTTTATGTCTGGTTAGGAGTTACAGAAAAAAAAAACCAAAAAGTGTGTAAATCAATAAAGAAACAATTTAAGAAAATGTTCCAGGAATGAAATACAAGGACGTGTGACATGGAAGGGCCTGGTGAGAGTTCAACACAATAGATGACTGGCGTCAGTAAGACAGGGGCAGGAATGAATCAGAGGGTCCTGGACTGCTGTAACTGCACCCTGTTCAACATCAACCCTAGAAACAAAAAAGTGGATAAATTGCTTAAAATTTTTGAAAAGAATTTATTTTTCTCAAAGAGTCGTGCCAAGCCATGTATGATGGTGCACACCTGTGATCCCGGCACTGGGCGACGGAGACAAGAGGATCAAAACTTTAACCCAACCTGGGCATCTTAGTAAGACCCTGTCTCAAAATAAAAGCTAAAAACAGATCTAGGAATATATAGCTCAGTGTGAAAGCCCGGGGTTCAATCAAAAGTACCCCCGCCCAGCACACACAGAGTCACCCCAGACAAAAAGTCAAAGATGAGCAATTCCACTCACCAATGGGCAAAAGCCATTAAGTCTGCAGTTAATAGCTGAGGAAGTATCAGCGGGCAGTATACCAAAGCAAATGCTCTCTCAGCTTCAGTAAAAGTCGGCACATGTATGTGAAAACAGGTTATTTTTTTCACAGTCATAGTGAAATCTTAAGGACAGAACTTTAAGGATGGAGTTTAGGAATAAGGATTTTTGAAAATTATCTTAATAAATTCAACATACAGTCAGGCTTGTCGACTACTGCTAAAAATAGTGGCCTGATCTGAAATGCATGCCTTGTTTTTATGTTTTATGGGGGAGGAGATGTTGATGACGTTGTGTGTTGGCGGGGTGGGGTACGGCAGGAGGGCAAGCGGAAACCCTTGTATTCTTTGAGAACAGCTTAGCCATGACTACCATCCGCAACCTTTCGCTTTTAGGCGTCCGTTGTGGAAAACATCTGTCTTGCGCTCAAGTCTGGCTCCAGTGAGTGCTGTGAAGCACTGTAACCACGGGTTAACGCAGTCCCGTACTCAGAGAGAGCCGTGTCTACCGCGCGGCTATGTAGAGACCGAGGTGTCTGTTAATACCTGGATCGTGGGCCCCATTACGCCACGGGGTTAAGAAGTTTCCAAGGCCATGTATACATTATGACCTTGCCTTCTTTTGATCTGTATACTTTAGCTTCTTACTGGAGATCAAATTGGAGGAAATAAATAAAAACTGTTAATAGTTGTTATCTCCAGGTGATGGAATTATAGCGGCAATTTGCTCTGTAATTCTGTTTTTATAATGTGTTGAGCTTTGGCGGAGAGCAGCATTTAAAAACAGAAGCACTCAGAAGTAACTTTTCAAGTAACAGCATAGAATAGTAACACTAGCATACTGAGATCAACAAAGTTGCAGGAAACCAAATGTTACAATTTATGGCCTGGGATGTGTCTGGTAGAGCACTTAACTACCATGTTCAGTGCAGTAGTTCAATTCCCAGTGCCGCCACCCCCCCACCACAAAAAACCCAAAAAACAGTGTCTGAGATCATCGCTCTAAAAATTTGTGGTTTAATGGACTGCTCCAGAATCCTTTTGCAGAAACTATTTTAACCACAGCGGTACATGGAAAATGCTGGTATGATCTTTGCTCCTACCCCCTTTATTACTGCAGGCGTAATTACGTCCTGGAACTTGGTTCTGATAGTGCTCTGCAGAGCTTGCCGTTGGTCACCAGAAAGACACAAGACGCAACACCATGTCTGCTTATGAAGCTTCACGCTCTGCGGTACTTCCTTCAGATGCGACGTGCGCCATCTGTTCAGTATTGTCACTCTCTGGTCTGGGGTACCGACAAGTTGGGAACACTTGTTTTAAGTGTTCAACTGCTTGTCATATAACTCTGTAGATATTCTCCAGGAAAAGCTGAATTTTGGACATTTTATATAAGGCCAATCTCAGAAACAGGCTGTTTTAGGACTGACCCTCCCTTCCTCAAAAAGCTTTCTAAACTCATTCACACTAAAGTGTGACAACTGCTTGTTTCCTTGTGAAACCTGCCTTCCCACTGGAATATTTACGTTTAAGAGGAGTGATAATGTAGAGGTATGCAGTGATTTATTCAATCATGCTCCTACTGGTAGACATTTATTTGCGTTGTTTGTCTGGTTCCGCGTTTCAGATTGCTTTTCAAAAAGATCATATATACTCCCATCACAAATATACAAAATGTCCCTTTTCTGGCTACTTGGTTTTTTAAAAATGATTTTCACATTTTTAACTACCTTGTTAAAAATCTTAGTTTTCTATACCCAGAACTGACAGGCTGGGTGATTCTACCAACCTTCACAATGAAGTAACTTAAAAAGCTGAAACACATACAAAATTATCTTAAAATCATTCACGAGGCGAAAAGATATGGGACTCTAGGGGGTACCTACAAACAGCCTTTTGTCTAAGAAGTGCAGTGCAGGACCACTGCTGGAAATACAGAGCCAGCATACCAGTGCGAGGACACACACGCAAGGCAAGGTCAACAATCCGGGAGCTGGGTTTTTCAGATCTTCACCTCAAATACTAGCCAGTTGTCCTCCTGCCCAGCTGACGCACTGTGACCTAGCAGCTCCCCGTCCCCCATCTCCCAGCCACTGGTAAGCATTCTGCTCACAGCCTGAGTTTGGTGTTTCAGACCCCACATACCTATGCATAAGCTCATGCAATTCAAACCCCCCCCCCCCATCTCCCAGCACTGCCTGCTAGGCAGACACTCTACCACTGACTGACTTTTGTTTCTGTGCCAGGTTTAGTTTTTGCTGGATGGCCTCTAGTTCCATCTATGTTGTTACAGTTAACAGGGTTTTATCTGTTCGATGTGTGAATAATATTCCATTATGCATACTCACCATGTTTCCTTTAACCACTCATCAGTTCATTAACACTTAGGTCATTTCCATTTCTTGGCTGTTACGAACCGTGCTGCCATAGACATGGGAGTGCAGATATCTCTGTCACATACTGATGTCCTTTCCTTTGGGTATATACTTAGTGGGGTTGCTGGAACACATAGTAATTACGATTTTACTTTTTCTAAGAACTTGTATAGGGTTTCCCGTAATGACTGTGTTCATTTACATTCCTATCAATGTGCCAAGCTTCCCCTTTCTGTACACCCTCAGCAACACTTACCTTTGGTTTTTTTCTAATTACCATTCTATGTGAGGTAGTGTCTTGCTGTGGTTTAAGTTTGCATTTCCCTGACAATGAGAGGTGCTAAAGATGTTTTTTGTTGTTGTTTATCTCTTGGTCATTTGTGTGTCTTTAGAGAAAGATCTGTTCTGGTCATCTGCCCATTTTTTCATCAGGTTTCTCCTTGTTGTTAGGTTGTGTTTTTTTTTTTTTTTTTTTAATTTAAAAGAGAATAAAACAAAAGGGGGCAGTACAGAGCAGATCAGAAGAGGACAACATAGGCAACACAGTACTTTGCATTAAGTCAACTGGACATCAACAGTATCTAACGCCATATCTCTTACTCTGCTATAGTTGAGCATAGTTTCAATTACAATAATATCAAACATAACACAATACTATAAAGCCATGCATATAGTGAAAGAATTCCAG